>NW_025552607.1:0-110595 GCF_020424385.1 Procambarus clarkii | reverse complement strand
TTTTCGCGACTAAAATTCTTTCGACGTTCCCCGCGTGGTTTTGACAACATTTGGCGTATCTGAAGGTCAATTCTTGTTTATGACGAACTTCTTCGTCTCTCTTTTCATTTTCACTTCTTTGTCCACAAGTCAATAATGACGCTGGAGCACTTGAAGGTACTGATTCGAGTGTATCCATCGTGTGGGTATCTGATTGACACTGATATCTATGACTGACCCCGCCTTATGTCGTTACCTCACTTTACCGCGGTCAGGTGACGATCGACCAATCACGAGCCTGTTTCTTTGCTTAATGGGCAGTTACAATTTGCCCATACTTGGACAACTTGTGTACACTCGGCCAGAAACGACAGTGGCCTTGCTGAATTAACTAAGTGAGACGACAGCCTTACATATTAGGCTAAAATATATATATATATATATATATATATATATATATATATATATATATATATAATATGCTACCAGCCTTCCTTTCCTCCTCCCATGCATCGTACGACCTCGTAAGTGATATCCTACCTGAACCCCTGGGTGATTCAGCAGGAATACACGATCATGCTTTCACTGAATGCTCAAATCAGTTGGATGCTCTTGCAGCCCCAGCACCCACCATAGATCCAACAACAACAAAAATACAATCAAGCTGGGACCATTATTTCCACTAGTGGAAATAATGGATGATGCCATGGTCGGCGCTGCATCGTCAGATAAGGAGAAAACCCGCCTTAGAGAAGTGCGTGCCCCCCATGCAGGGGACTTTCTTCTGGCAGTACCCATGTCGGCAACAGGCACACGTCTAGATCCAGAATCCCTTCGTGTAGCAGTGGCCCTCCTCCTTGGTGCCCCAGTTCACACTAAATACAAATGTATTTGCAACAGGGTGGAAGCAAGCCAATATGGACTGCATGGGTTGCATTGCGGAATCTCAAAGAGCTGACATGCAAGACACAACGAGGTTAAGAGGGCATTAGGGTGGTGTTTGACATCAGCAAGAGGAGCCGTGCTTCAGCTCAGTGCCCAGTGGAGAGAGAACCTCGCATCCTAGGGGGTCCAACACCCGGATGACCCTGCACTTCGCCCAGATGGCATTACAGTATACCCCTGGAAGAAGGGCAGACAGCTGGTGTGGGACTACACATGTCTATCCACCCAAGCTGACACCTACATACAATTTGGTGCTGATCAAGCAGGCAGGGCGGCCAACCACAGGGAAACGGCAAAATCAATCAGTTCAGGCGACTGAAAGGTCAATACACGTTTGTTCCCATAGCGTCTGAGACGCATTGCCCCCGGGGTAGGAGCGCCTTGGGATTTCTCAAAGAATTGAGTTCCAGGCTCATTGACATCACCAGAGACCCAAGAGCTGCCAGGTTCTTGTTCCAGCGTCTCAGTGTGGCGATCCAGAGGGGAAACGCCTGGTGCGTCTGCGGTTCCTGTCCGGAAGTGGAGCTCCAAGAGATCCATAACCTTTAAAGCCCATTGTATTAACTAATGTACATCTTGTAACTTTTAAATATGTAATAAAGCATAAAACACAAAAGGAAGGCGGTGGTGGTAGGAGATAAGAGCCCAGAAACTGTATTGGAGGGGACCTAAACATCCCTCTAATGCGTTATGTGTGGTTTCTTCCAAGGCTAAGGCTCCCCTTCCTCCAGCCAGAGGTGGTACTTCCTTATATATATATATATATATATATATATATGTCGTACCTAGTAGCCAGAACGCACTTCTCAGCCTACTATGCAAGGCCCGATTTGCCTAATAAGCCAAGTTTTCCTGAGTTTATATATATATATATATATATATATATATATATATATATATATATATATATATATATATATATATATATATATATATATATATATATATATATATATGTAGATGGCATGGAGGTGCAGTGTGCAGGTGCGCGGTCGGCGAGTCACCAATCAGGAGCAGGCAGGCTGGTATCGGAAGTTTGCTGATTGATGACAAGCCAGCGTGGAGGGTGTGTGGAGTAGGGGGGATCTTGGGTACGTTTTGCCTCCTGGTCAAAACGTTTTGTGCTACCGGTGGACGTATCTTGAATGTAGCAGCTTATACTTGTTAACTGGACGTAACTTGAGGTAGGGAAGAGCAGGCTCAATCTCTCTAGAAAGAGATTATCGTCACAATTCTCCCCCGAAGCCTGCGGTTCCGGGTGAAGTTACGTCTTCAGGAGGTAGAGTGGTAGGTGGAGCAGCCTCCATCTCATAGACTCTGGAGAGGGCGTCCGCTATGATGTTGTCAGAACTCTTGATGTAGAAATCTCCAGGTTGAAATTCTGCAGATATCAAGCCCATCGTAGAAGCCGTTGATTGTTGAGTTGGGGTTGCTGCAGGAAGCGTAGGGGATTGTGGTCCAAGTAGATGGTGGTAGACCGAACACTTTGTAGGGACGATTTCGATCGTGCTGTAGTTCCTTGTAGCTGTAGTAGCTAACAGGTCGAATCTCCTGGCCTCGTTGTTGCATCAGATCACCCCCGATGCCGGTACCACTGGCGTCGACATGGAGGATGAAAGGTTTCGTGATATCTGGCGAGGCGAGAATAGTATTAGAACATGGCAAAGGAGCACTATTATAGTCCTGTAAATTGGGATGAAGATCAGGTAGGATTTCTGATTTTCTTGAGGTTATCTTGAGATGATTTCGGGGCTTTAGTGTCCCCGCGGCCCGGTCCTCGACCAGGCCTCCACCCCCAGGAAGCAGCCCGTGACAGCTGACTAACTCCCAGGTACCTATTTACTGCTAGGTAACAGGGGCATTCAGGGTGAAAGAAACTTTGCCCATTTGTTTCTGCCTCGTGCGGGAATCGAACCTGCGCCACAGAATTACGAGTCCTGCGCGCTATCCACCAGGCTACGAGGCCCCTCGTAGGCCTGGTGATTTGGAAAGCACCGTCTCAGTGTTAATGCTTTCGGGAGAAGCAGGGAAGGTTTCACTGTGGAGGTATGGACCTTTAAATGAGGAGATTGCTACCAACACAGTAAGGGAATGCCTTGATACTGCTTCAGGAGGTTGAGGTGACACAACTGGGTCTTCCGCCGCCTATCTGGAGTCTCAAGAACGTAGTTGTGGTTGTTCCTGCACTCCGTGATACGGTAGGGTCCTGAAAACTTGTTTTGCAATGGAGAACCTGGGATCGGAAAATATGCCAACACGAAGTCTCCTGGTTTAAATTTCCCTAATTTGCTGCTTTGGTCAAAATGAGTCTTCATCCTCTCCTGAGCTTTCAATAGATTGTCATTAGCAAATTTACGTACTCTCTCTAGAATGTGTTTTAAGTTTTGAAGAAACTGAGGCACATTCTGAGGGTCACTGAAGGTGGCATTACGTAGAGAGTGTTTGAAAGCTTTGAGAGGAGTACGGTACTTACGTCCGTAGAGCATCTCATAAGGAGATACTCCTAGAGACTCATTGGGGAGACTTCTGAAAATGCACATAATGAGATCAAGTTGTTTATCCCAGTCCTTCAAGGTTTCATTGCAGAATTTCTTTCGGAGTGCTTTAATAGTCTGATGACTACGTTCAAGAGAACCCTGTGAAGCAGGATGATAGGGGCTGGACAGTACCTGTGTGATATTGAACTCCTTCAGTGTCTTCTTGAAGAGATCACTGGTGAAGTTGGTGCCACAGTCGCTTTGAACCTCTCTTGGAAATCCATACTGGGTGAAGATCTTCAATAGGTGTTTCACCACTGTAGCAGCCGTAATGTTCTTTACTAGAACTGCTATGGTGAATCTGGTGGTAGGACACATGATAGTTAATATATAGGCGTTGCCAGAACTGGTCCGGGGTAAAGGACCAACACAGTCTATGATGAGTCTGTGGAAAGGTTCCGCAGGCACCTGGATGGGTTTTAGTGGAGCCTGGGGAATAGAGATGTTAGGTTTACCTGCCATCAGACATGTATGACAATGTTGTACGTACTTTTTAACGTCTTTTACCATACCTGGCCAGTACTAGTCTTGTCTGATTCCGTGGTAGGTTTTGTTAAAACCATAGTGAGAAAGAGCTCCGTGGGCCAGGTGTAGAATATCGGGCCGTATGCTGGTGGGAATCACTAGTTGTTCGACATTGGCCCAATCGTCATCCTCCTTCAGCTTGCTGGGTCTGTATCTGCGGTAGAGCAATTCATTCTCTAGGAAGAACCCAGGGATACTGTCAGGTTGAGTCTCAGCCTGGAAGAATAATGGTGTTAATGATTGATCTTCCCTCTGTATCTTACGGAACTCCAAACTGGTAAGATTAGGGGGTAGATTCTGAGGGTCTTGAAGGACAGCGGTAGCAGTAGAGTCAGTTGGTTGCGGTCGTGCAGCTTGTGCACGGTGGTCACCAAAACCGGAGGAGAAACTTGATCACTTTCTTGGACCTCTGCTGTAACATATTCAAAGATGGGATTATCCATTACAGAGGTACACACCTGGGGTTTGTCCGTGATGATCAGGTTGGACGGTTGCAGATCTTCTGCCAAGTCGTTGCCCAGGAGAAGTTGCACTCCAGGCATGGGAAAAGGCTTTTCCATGATGGCGACTTGGACTTCACCGGTCACGAAGGGACAATCCAGGTGGACTCTGGCGAGTGGATACGGAGTAGTAGCAGTGAGGTCAGTGATAAGGACGGTTTCTCCGGTGTAGGTGATGTTGGGCACAGCTGATTTCAATATAATAGACTGAAGAGCCGCTGTGTCCCTCAAGATCTTCAATTTGAAACGTCCCTCCGAATCTGTACCGTTGGTAGAGATAGTTCCAGGATACAGGTGTTTACTGAAGAGAGAAAGATCATTACCATGAACACCAACACTCATCACAGGCTTACCGGACTTAGGAGGAGTCTGTTTGGGTTTAGTAGATTCATTGCTCTTGTATTGAGCCTTCACACATCTATCTATGGTATGTCCATAAAGTTTGCAATACTTACAATACAATTGTGAGCTCGCTTCATCTGTACTCACTTTATCGTAACTGTACCAAGACTTCTTACTGGGAGGTAGTGATGGTGTCAGCCGGTGGATGAGGCTGTAGGTGTCAGACGACTTCGCACATTTGATGTAGTCGGTTTATTCTTTATCTGCTAGATATAAACGGACGGAAGGGGGAACACGTCTCAAGAATTCCTCAACTAGCATGAGGTTGATGAGTTCTGCAAATGTAGAGACATGTGCTGCTTCCTGCCATTTCATGAAATATCTTTTCTTTGTATTGGCAAATTCTAGAAAGGTGGTGGTACTTGCCTTAAGATGGTCACGGAATTTTCGTCGGTAGCTTCCGGTGGAAAGAAGGTAGGCGTCCAACACTGCTTGCTTCAGGGTTTGGTAGTCATTCTCAGACGTTAAGGTACTGAGAGTAACTGCAGCTCTACCTATGCAGCTACCTAACTGCAGCTCTACTTTATGCCCGAAACGCTTTGCGTAATAGTGGCTTTAGGCATTGTATGTACTAGCTCTACCTATAAGTCAAACAATCCTTGTAAATATTTATTGTATGTATGTACCTTACCTAAATAAAATTGTATTGTATTGTATTGTACCTGTAAGATGCACTCTGAGAAGGGTGGACCATTGATCAACAGGGCCAGCTAAGATGATTAGCTAGGGTCTCAAAGGTGGTAAAAAGGACATCAATCTGTCTCAACGAATGGTGGCATTAACTTACTTGCATGTGAGACATTGAAACTTACTGGAAGACTGGCGGTAGCATGCTGGCGTTGAGTGAGGTGTGTAGTCTCCAACGTGAGTTCTCGTTGACAACATTCTATAGCCATATCCGCTTGCTTTTTATCATGCTCGCGTTGCATCTCCAGGTGACGATGTTTTGCTTCAAGCTGTACTCACTCACGCTCTCTGAGTAGTACAGTCTCACGTTCTTGTTCTTTTTTTCTGATTGCAGCTTCTCGTTCCCTTATTTGTAGAGCTTATTTCGCCAGGGCCACCTCTCTTTCTTGTTCTTCTTTCCTCAAGGTGGCCTCTCGTTCTTGCTCTTCTTTCCTTATTGCAGCTTCTCTTTCTTGTTCTTCTTTCCTCATTGCAGCTTCTTCTTTCCTCATTTGTAGAGCTGCTTGCTGTTGCTCCCTTTCGAGCTTGGCGAGTTCACGTTTGAGTTTCATAGTTGCCAAATCAGTTTTATCTGCAATAGAATAAGTTTCGTGAGTTTCAGAGTCAATTTTCCCTTCATCTAAGAGGTAATCCATAAGGAAGTTATGCAGTTCATTTTTGTTGGCTCCATGGGGAACATCTAGTTGATACTCGTGTGCAAGAGTTTGTAATTCAGTCCTCTTGGCACGACACAAGGTCTCTATTTCACCAGCTGGATCGTTACGGAAAGCTTGGAGACGAAACATTGTGAAAGATAGCAAATAAATGTACACGAATATAGTTGTGATATGGTAAATGTCAGAAACAGGATAACGTGGCAACTGGTAACTATCCTGTGGAATTTTAATCTTTAACAATTAACGTTAATTTTAGGATGGTAAATGATTAGTCAATCAAATCGCAGGCAATCTTGTACCTGGTACACAATGTAAGAGAATAAGGGCAAGAAAATCCTACTAAATAAGTGAAACTGAGTTTCTAAAACAAATGAAACATTTAATTGCTCCAAAAGTGAATTAGGTAGTCCAAGAATGTAGGCATACCTTGCCGAGTCTATAGGACATAAGCAAGGGTTTCCCACTAAATGAATACGATACTTACAGAATTAGCGAACTTTGTGCTCTGTAAAAAGAAAGCTAATTCCCTACCTAAGTAAATATCATCATCTCTGACCGACGTGTAGGGGTGCGAGTGTCAACTGGTGACGAAAACTGCTGCTGAGGTCCCAACTCAGGAACGAAGTCCGTGCTTTAGGAACTATGGCCCTCTTATCCTCCTTCGGTCGGATTGCAGAAGATAGGGTGCTTTGACCCGAAGACAAACCAAAGTACCAGGGTACCACAATGATGATCTGCCGATAATGTGAGAAATATCCTCGGGACAAAAGGTGGTAAACACGAGTAATAACACGGAGGGAGAGATGACAAATTAAGAGAATGACTGCGGCCTACAGTCACCACGTAATCCAAAGTTATCTCACACTCACCATATGCCACTCTCGGAATGTACAATACACACAGCACCATATAAATATGGAAATTAATGATAATATTGTAAAGCTACTTTAGCAAAGCGAAGTACGCTTACCACAAATTGACTTTCTGGTACTAGTACCTGAGTGAAGCTCCTAGGACAGGCCCCCATTAATATGTGACGGGAAAGTGTTGGAGTGTAGATGTTCGGCAGTCCTCCAATGGCAGGTGTCAATGCCTGGTCACACTTACAAAAAAAAGATTGACTGCTTGCCTGTTGTCTGTGGTAAGTTAGAGGCAGGAACACGTAAAACACAAAGTATGAACAATGAAACTTTAATATATTTACTTTAACCATAAATGAAAATAAGAACAAATCTCGGAGGAATTAAAAGTACAATTAAATAACAAAAATAAATGCAAAGACAATGTGAGACACAATAGTATAATGGTGAAAGGGAAAAATGGTAAAATGGCGCTGAGAATATCGGCTATGGCTGAGACCTCCCTTCGTATACAAGCCAGTGAGCTTATTATGCCAGGGAGAGATGTCAACTCTAAGAGCACAAAGAAAATTCTGAAGTTGATAGTTGGTCAGGGCTCCGACGTCGATTCAGGTAGATGGCGTGGAGGTGCAGTGTGCAGGTGCGGGGTTGGCGAGTCACCAATCAGGAGCAGGCAGGCTGGTATGGGTAGTTTGCTGGTTTGACGACAAGCCGGCGTGGAGGGTATGTGGAGTAGGGGGGATCTTGGGTACGTTTTGCCTCCTGGTCAAAACGTTTTGTGCTACCGGTGGACGTATGTTGAATGTAGCATCTTATACTTGTTAACCGGACGTAACTTGAAGTAGGGAAGAGCAGGCTCAATCTCTCTAGAAAGAGATTATCTTCACAATATATATATATATATATATATATATATATATATATATATATATATATATATATATATATATATATATATATATATATATATATATATAAATATATATATATATATATATTGTGATGGAAAAATGTGTAGGTGTTTGGCAGTCCTTCTAATGGCTGGTGTCAATGCCATTCACATTTACAAAAAAAATAGTTGACTGCTTGGCTGTTGCCCCCTGTGGTAAAGTAAGGGAAAACACGCAAAACAAATAGTATGAACAATGAAACTTTAATTTAACTTGAAAACAAATATGAAGAAAGACAATCCCTTGGCTATGTACAGTGCAAACAAACTAGATTATAAAGTCAAAATATAACATAAAATAAAATAGTGGTGACGTTACTCTACAATGAATAAAGACAAGAAATGAATTAACAGGTGCTGAGAATAAAGTGCTGGCTGAGAACATCCACTAATAAACAGAGCGTACATCAGATGGTTGTGTCAGCTTTGAGAGCACAGGATATTCTAAATCCAATGGCTTGTGCAGGCTCAGTCATCGGCTATGTAGATGGCGCTGAAGTGCAGAGGTGAAGAGGTGCAGACGTCGATTCACCAATCAGAAGCAAGCTGGCTGGAAGTGGTGGTTTGGTGATCCACAAAGGTGGAGGTGGAGAGCGAGTGTCTGATACGTATGCATTTGGCAAAAACGTATTTTACTCAATATGTACAACACTTGCTTGTAGTATCTAGATGTTGTAGATGTACTGAAGAAACATGACGATAGTAAAGAGCAGGCCAAATCTCTCTGAAGGAGATTATCGTAACAGCTCTCCCCCGAAGCCTACTCTTACAGGGTTAAGTTAATTCAGTAGCTGGTGTAGAGGTAGGAGTAGCTGTCTCTACCTCGTAGATTCTGGAGAGGGCGTCGGCTATGATGTTGTCCAAACCTTTGATGTAGAAGATCTCCAGATTAAAATTCTGCAAGTACAGAGCCCAGCGTAGAAGACGTTGATTGCTGAATTGGGCCTGTTGTAGGAACCGCAGGGGATTATGGTCTGAATAGATGGTAATAGACCAGTTCTCCTGTAGGTATGGTTCAAAATGTTGCAGATTCAGAACAATGGTGAGGAGTTCCTTTTCTATAGTGCTGTAGTTGTTTTGATGGGGCTTCAACTTGTAGCTGTAGTAGCTGACAGGAAGAACCTCCTCGCCTCTGTCGGGGTTCACCGTAAGAGGGGTGAGCAAACAGTATACAAGATATCCTCTCAACGGTTGCACTATTAGCGATAACCGTTACTCACCGTAGCCCTGCGGGTCTTCACTCCATCCTCGCGGCGCCACTGTATGCCAGGAGAGTACCCCAGTCGAGCCCCAACCGACCTTTGTAGTTAGAGATGAGTGGAGACACAGTTTGCTCTTTCAACTGTGTGCCCGCCCCGACAAGGGCTCGACTACTAACCACAAGGTCGCCAACTAGTGTTTCCCGTGTCCAGTAACACGCCAGTGGTACTGTGGAATTGTGGTAACAGTGGCAAGAGCACACTTAATATATCTGATATCAGGCAGGTATTTATTTCTATCACTCTATCTCCTTTCAAGTATTAAATAGCCACAAGAAATATGGAGGGGATGATACAAACGCCAAGGTATTTTGTATTTTACTTAAAACTCAAGACATCATATCATTATATTAACAGGCAAGCAAGTACAATGCAGAAGTTGCTCTCTCTTCAATTATAATTTGGGCACACCTATAATGCAACACACTCCCCCCCTTGCGTCAACTGTCAAAATCAGCTGAGCGACTCTGACCGCGCGAATGTTCGTTTATTTGTTTGTCTGGCGTGAGATGCCTGTTTCTTTAAATTCTCAACTATCACTGTATTAACACACAACACGATTATTGCTATAATGGCAATAGAATGCAATTGAATCACTGCACTGGTCTTGAGCTGAGACAAATATCTCTACATCGATAAACACAGCAGCTCACTGCTGTGAGCTGATAATATAATATATATATATATATATATATATATATATATATATCTATATATATATATATATATATATATATATATATATATATATAATATATGTATATCTATATATATATATATATTATTAAATATGACCGAAAAAGTAAGATTAATAATTTAACACGAATTTTCTCAATCTTTCGTACATTACGCTTCACTGTTGGAGGTAAATCAAAAATCACTTCTCCAAAATTCATTTTTATTTCTAGTCTGACGCGACACGGGCGCGTTTCGTAAAACTTATTACATTTTCAAAGACTTCACAAATACACAACTAGTGTCGACATGAACTTGAAACCGGCCATATACTGCAGGTATGTGACGACATTTTTAGTCCTAGTCAACAACGGCTTCTCCAATGGTTTCGTTGAAGACATCATAAAAGGAAGATGAAACGCCATGCAACCTCTGAAGAGTCAGCTAACACAACACCTGTACCTCCTATTAGACTATTTTACAGGAACTTCTTTTCCACAGCTCATAAAGCGGAGGAAAGGGTCCTGAGTGATATTGATAATACGAACGTTATCCCTACAGACAAAAATCAGAAGAAACAATTGACAATTTACTATAAAACCTAAAAAACGGTCAACCTACTCATGAAAAACTCTCCAGACACAAAGCAGAACGCTTTAAAAGAGACCAACGTCGTCTATGCCTTCGAATGCCCACTTGTGGACTGTAAGCCCCAAAGAACTCAGTATATAGGCAAGACAACAACACCTCTTTCCAGGCGATTAACAATGCATAAGCAACAGGGCCCCATTAAGGAACATATAATCTCTTCCCACAACCAGACCACCACCAGAGAAGTCTTAACAAACAACACAGAATTCATCGATAGATATAGCGATAGCAGGGGGCTTGACATCTGCGAGGCACTACACAACAAGAAGTCAACACCAGCAATCAACAGCCAATTAATGCACAACTACATTCTACCCACTCCAAGACTCCATACCAATATAGAAGCATGAAGAGGAAATATGGGCCAATAGACAATTTGCAGTTACTTCCATTCTTCCCTTTCATATTACAATTCTTCCCTTGCATTTATCCCAATGCAACGTGTTCTGTCTTGTGTTGAAAGTTTGTTCACCTCATCCAAAACTGTTGTAACATATCACCTCACCCAAATGCGAGTATATAAGACAAAAGCTGTTTAAATGTTAGCATAGGAAAACTCTGCTATAGTTGTGTGTGTGTAAAGTAAAGTCTTTGAAAATGAAATAAGTTATTACGAAACGCGTTCAAGTTTTGCGTTAGACTAGAAATAAAAATGAATTTTGGAGAATTGATTTTTCAATTACCATCGACAGTGAAAAAGAAACATAAGAAATATTGAGAAATTCGTGTTAGAATTATTAATCTTACTTTTTCGGTCATATTTAACAACATATGTCTACAGGAAAGACTGCTACCAAAATATACTAATATATATAATATATATATATATATATCATATATGTGTGTGTGTGTGTGTGTATATGCGGAAAATCCATAAAGAAATTGGAGAGGAAGAGGAACGTTTCGGCCGTTTTGGTCAGATTGAATAATTGAGCTGTGTTGTTTACCATACCTCAATAAGTATAAGTATAGTAAATAAGTAATTATCAAAAGAAGGCACCAAACCGGGAAGGCTATGTAGCACCATCAAATGTGCGGAATAACCAGAAGGGGCTAAATATCACCAAGAATGCCAATACGAGAACAGAAACGCATAAGGCGAACGATATCAAAAGTATCCGAGTCACCAAGAATTCTATCGAGGGACAGGTGACCGCGAGGGGCGGTCGGAAAACAAGACACACGCTCGTCCCGGAAGTCAGGACATTCAACAAGGACATGCACGACCGTAAGAAGCACAATGCAATTAGGACAATAAGAAGCAGAGCGGCGCTCCATCAAGTGACCATGGGTTAAGCGAGTATGGTCAATACGCAACCTCGCCAGAGCCGTTTCCCATCGCCGGTTACAGTAGTAGGAGGACGACGAGGAAACACAACACTTAAGAGTACGTAGTTTGTTACCAGTAACAGACGACCAAGAAGCCTGCCAACGGGTAAGGATGGAGGCATGGATAACCGGGTAAAGTCGGAATATGGAATACCTTTACGAGAGATGGGACAAGAGCGGACAGCTTCCTTGGCGGCAGCATCCGCACGCTCATTTAAAGACACACCAATATGGCTGGGAACCCAACAAAATTCAACCGACTTAAATTCACTGTGAACAAGAAACAGCTAATGCTGGATCTCGACAACTACTGGATGAACCGGATTAAAGGACCCGAGAGCCATGAAGGCACTACGAGAGTCAACAACAACTACAAAGGAAGACTGACAACGAGAAAGCAGGAGACGAAGAGCATAGAAAATAGCATAAAGCTCCGCTGTGAAGATGCTAGTTTCCGGAGGTAAGCGACACATATAAGTGCGATCAGGAAAAACAACAGAGTAGCCAACACCGTCCGCAGACTTAGACCCATCGGTGAAGACAGAAACGGAGAGGGAGTGAGAAGGAAAGTGCTCAAGGAAAAGGCGTTTTAGAACCGTAGGAGGGGTAAAAGCATTAGTGATGTGGGTCAAGGATGTACAAAACCACGGAAGGGGGACTCTCCACGGGGGCAAAGAAGGAACAACACGAGGAGAAACGTTAGAAATACGAACAGAAAGAGAATCCTGTTAGCGGGATAACCGGACAGAAAAAGGGAGGCGGTGATGAGGAACAGGAATCGCAGGAGGGGTAAAAGTTAAAGCACGACAGAGGCGAGAGGAAGGATGTCGTAAGGACCGCACAAGATAGCAAAGACAGAAGCGATCATGGCGGTCCTGGAGAGACAGGAAGCCAGTGTCAACATACAAGCTAAGGACGGGACTCGAACAAAGGCACCAGAACTGAGGCGCAACCCAGTATGGTGCAAAGCATCAAGACGGCGAAGAGTAGAAGGAGAAGCAGACGAGTAAGCAGGGCAACCATAATCGAGCTTAGACAGGACGAGAGAGGAATGTAAAGCAAGGAGAGTGCGCCTATCCGCTCCCCCAAGAAGTATGGGACAATACCCGAAGGAGGGTAAGGCCCTTAGTGCACTCAACACGGAGGTAAGAGATATGGGGAGACCAAGACAAACGAGTGTCAAGGAATAACCCCAAAAGCTTCGCGGAATTTTTGTACTCAAGGGGATGACCATAAAGTGACAAAGAGGGACGAAGAACGACCCGTTTCCGAGTAAAAGTCATGGCACAAGTCTTAGAAGTAGAGAACTTGAAGCCATGATCGGTGGCCCAAGACGACACGGCATCAATTGCAAGTTGAAGCCGGCGCTGAAGGAGAGGCGAATCATCACCCTGACAGCAAAGGGTAAGATCATCGACATAGAGAGCGGAGAAGACACCTGAAGGAAGAGAGGAAAGAAGACCATTGAGGGCAACCAGAAAAAGAGTAGTGCTCAGAACACTACCCTGGGGCACACCTTCGTATTGCTGAAAAGAGGCAGAGAGAGCGGTACCAAGTCGCACCCGAAAGGAACGACGAGAGAGGAAGCTGCGGAGAAAGAGAGGGAGATGACCACGAAGGCCAAAAGAATGAAGTTGAGATAGAATATGATATCGCCAAGTGGTGTCGTAAGCCTTTTCCAGGTCAAAAAGGACGGCAACAACGGAGGTCTTCGCAGCAAAAGCAGTACGAATATAGACCTCCAAGTTCACCAGGACATCTGTCGTGCTGCGGCACTTGCGGAAACCAAATTGAGAAGGGGAGAGGAGGTGATGGTGTTCCAGGAACCACATCAGACGAACGTTAACCATACGTTCAAAGAGTTTGCAGACACAACTTGTGAGGGCAATAGGGCGAAAGTCCTTAGGGGAAGTACCCAGAGACCCCGGTTTGCGAACAGGGAAGACAACGGCATCGAGCCAGTCCTCAGGGACTGACGACGACTCCCAGATCCGATTATACAGACTCAGTAAATACTGAGACGTGCACGGAGGGAGATGGCGAAGCATCACATAATGAATACCATCGGAGCCCGCCGCCGTAGAACCGCAGAGGGCCAGGGCAGAACGAAGTTCAGAGAGAGAGAAGGGATCATTATAGGGAAGCTGAAGACGAGTGCAGAAATCTAAAGGACGAGACTCAAGGACAGGTTTACGAAGAAGGAAAAATTGGGGAAGATGAAGACCAGAGCTAACAGAAGAAAAGTGGGAACCCAGTTCGGAAGCGACCTGCAACAGGTCCACCACAAGAGTACCATGGAGGTGAAGTACCGATGAAACATCGGGAACGAACTTACCCGCTATCTTGCGGATACGCTTCCAGATCTGTGGCAGAGGAGTTTCGGACGTAATTGTGGAGACATAAGATGCCCAACATTCACACTTAGCCGTACGGATGGCCCTACGGGCCACCGCACTCGCTTTGCGAAAGAAAAGAAAAGAATCGGCAATCTGCCAACGGCGGTGCCTCTTCCAGGCTGCACGCTTACAGCGGACAGCCTGAGCACAGTCTGCATTCCACCAGGGAACGCACTTCCGTGGACCCCGAGAGGAAGAGCAAGGAATAGAGCCGAGGGCAGCGTCGAAGACAGTGTCATGAAAAAGGAGGAGAGCACGAGGGAGAGGTCAGAGAGAGCAGCACTGAGGGTAAATAAGTTCCAGTCCGCCTTAGCAAACTGCCACCTAGGGAAGGAGAGGGAAGGGCGAAAAGAGAAAAAGGAAACAAGGATGGGGAAATGGTCACTGCCATGGGGGTCATCAAGAACCTGCCACGTGAAATCTAAGTAAAGAGAAGAAGAGCAGAGAGAAAGATCAAGACAGGAAAGGGTGCGAGTCCGAGAGTCCAAATGAGTGGGCTCACCAGAATTTCAGAAGAGACAGGGAAGAAGAGAGGATAAACGGCTCAAGAAGGCGACCTCGGGTATTCGTCAGAACATCACCTCAAAGAGAATGACGACAAGTGAAATCACCCAGCAGGAGCACCGGCTCTGGCAAAGAGTCCAGGAGGTGTTTCAAATCAGGAAGAGAAAGCGGGACACTCGGGGGGAGATCAATGGAACAAACTGTATACCATTTCCCCACAAAGATACGAGCATCAGAACAATGGAGAGGCAAAGGAAAAAGTAAGGGGACGAAGGGAACATCAGCGCAAATCAAGAGAGCAGAAGAATTAGAAGCCCCAGCAATGGCTGAGAGGGGGGGGTGAGAAAGGAATAGCCACGAAAACGACCAGGACGAGTACCAAGCATCGGCTCCTGGAGACAGACCCAAAGGGGCAAAAACCGCGAAATCAGAAGTTGGAGTTCGAGGAAATTGGCGTAATAAGCTCGAACGTTCCATTGAAGAATAGACATCGACGAGAAGAGAAAGGACAACAACAGAGAACAAGGAAGAAACAAAGGTGAAAGAACAACATAGCACGTTAAAGAATATCAGGGTAGGGATCAGGGTCAGCAAAGTCAGGGTTAGGGAGTATGGGTAAACTGAGCAAAGACAGAGGGAAGGAAGCGGGAGAACAGACCAGAGGTGGGTGGGTGGGGTCCGGAGGAGGAGGAGGAGACAACGGAGAGGAGCAGTCAAGGACAGCAGCAGGAAGTGGGGGAGTAGAAAGAGGGGAGCGCACCTCAGCAAGGGCAGCAACCGAGAGGGAAGCAGGGGCCAAAGAAACCTCCATAGCAAGAACAGGGGGCGCAACCACTGAAATGGGAGGGGATGGAGCAATAGAGCCAGTAGCAGGGGCCAAGGAAGAAAGCGAAGCCTTCTTACTCGCCGGGGAGGAGGAAGGAGAGGAGCCAGGCTTACGCTTCTGACGCAAAGAGACCGGTGTCCCAGCACCTACGTACCGGGCAACAGATTCCAGCGTATCAACAGGAGAAGCCGAACGAGAGCACACACGACGGCCGTTAGGAGAGCAATGGACATCCGCCTGCACCGACAGGCGGCGGGGAGAGTCAATAGATGGAGGAGAAGGATGGGAAAGAGGAAAGGAGGGAGAAGAGGAAGAAGACACAGGATACATGACAGACCGGGTAGAAAGAAGGAGAACCCCAGACAGAGGACCAGGAGGGGGACCCTTCGGGACAGAACTCAGAGGAGGGGGCAGTGGGCATATCAGGGTCCAAGACCCGGAAACGGTTGTGAGTTTGAGGAAGGTGGGAAGGACGAGGAGAGGAAGAGCGCAACACGTGAGCATAAGAGGCGTTAGCATAAGACGGGAGCGGGCGAACCTGGCGCCTCGCCTCGGGAAAAGATAAACACTCCCAGTGCTTCAAGGTGAGGACGGCTGCCTCAAGCCGTCCGTCACAGGATACAGGATACAGGCACGGGAGAAGGTAGGATGGGCCTCATCGCAGTTGAGGCAGCGAGCTTGGGGAGAAGTGCACTCTGACTTAGAGTGACCTTCACTCCCACACAAAGGACAGAGAGAGACAGTCCCAGAGCAGCGGAGGGCACCATGCCCAACCCTCCAGCATTTGCTACAAAGCCGAGGAGAAGGATTATACTCCTGGACGGAGCACCTGGCACTAGCAAGAATGACAGAGGATGGAAGGGTCCTACCATCAAAGGTGACCTTCACAACCCGAAGGGGTTGACGGTGACGACCACGAGGGGACGAGTAAAAGAGTCTACCTGGAGGACAGAATGGCCTTGGGCATCAAGGATATGCCGAATGTGATCGTGGCAGTCCTGCAGATTCCGAACACCGGTTGCAACATGGGGCGGGAGGAAATTAGTGCCAACACTGGCATTCAACCGAGTGTTCTTTGAGACCCGAACATGGATCTCGCCAAGGCAGGATAAGGCAGCCAAGCAGGAAGCCGCATCCTGAGAAAAAGCAGCAACAACAACACGTGTACCGAGACGAGTGGGGTTGAAAGTAGCAGACGCATCCACGGAATCAACGAGATGCCGAAGGAGGGAGAAATCGTCAGGAGGCGCAGAATCAAGAGGGAGGAGATCAAAGTATTTGGCCCACGAAGCATGACCAAATAAGGCTTGATACGCATCAGTACAGGAAGGAAACGAGCGAGTGTGGCCGTGGCGCTGACGGCGTTGAGAACCCCTAGAGAGAGAGGGGGGTCAAAAGGCACAGTAGTCAGAACGAAAGACTTAGCCGCACCAGGGGACGAAGTGGTCACCACCGGGGGCTTGAGGCTCGACCCAACCACAGAGGAGGGAGGGGAGCTGGGGGAAGAATTCAGGACGGTCAAAGGAGGAGCAAGGTCGGGGCCCAACGCAGCGGGAGCTACAGAGCCCGGTCTTCCAATACAGGACGACTCGGGGGCTTGGTCGCCCACCCCACGAGCCTGAGAGGGTACAAGAGAAACATTCAACGACATAAAGACGAAGAGAAAGAAATACATCCACGAATGAGCCCCCATACCCACCATGGAGCCACAATTAGAGGCAGGACACCCAACAGGAAGCTATTGCCGATCATGCCGGGGCCCCCTAGGGGGGCGTCGTGAGTATACGCCCCACAAACGCCACCTTAAGAACCGTCAGTCCGTCGAGATCAGGTTCAGCAACAAAAGGGGGATTGACAATAAAAGGTTCCCCTCGCTCAAGACATCGGGTACTACAGTTCTACGGGTGCAAGAGTATGCCTCCCCAAGCACCCGGGCGTCAAAATAGAAGAAGTCCAAAGGAAGAACCAAAACAAGCAAAAGGTCGGCAGGAAAAGACAAGCAGATAGGAGAAGAGGGGCGAGAAAAACGAAACAAAAGGAAAAGGAAAAGCGATCCGGCACAATTAGAGAAGACAGCAGCAGGAGTGCAAGGCCACCAAAGGACAGAGGACTGTCCCATGGAGCATCACACTCCAGCAGCCATCCACTAAGCCCCCCTCATGGCGCCAAAGGGCCGGATAGGGAAGGGGAAAGAATAAGTATAGATGCCACACCTGTTACAGGTAAAACTTTGCATTTCTTGAAAACAGCACCATCTGTTGCATGTAAGAGGAACACACATGCTATACTAAATATGTTACAATTCCGTTTAAATGTTTCTGATTGTATTGATAAATGGAATTTTCCTAGATTTTGACTTATTTTCATTTTGATTTATTTATTTGTGTGAATTGCATTGGAATTGAGCTGTGTTGTTTACCGTACCGTTCATTTCATGAGTATAGTTTTTACTTTTATATTTTTACTTTTTTATATTTTCATGTCATTTTCTTTAATGTTTTTTCTTATATTTCAGTGATGGGAACATCAGATCACTTGATGTTCCTAATTTTCTGATGGGAACATCAGATCATTTGGGAAGGTATCGGACGAGGGTGGGGAATAGTGGGGATGACGAGGTGACGGAAGTGAGAGATGGTGTGGAGGACGAGGGGACAAGGGAGGGGGTAATGGTTTAGAAGGACAAGGGGAAGGGGAAGTTTGGGATGGTGGGGACGAGGGGATGGGGAAATGGAGAATGGTGAGGAGGACAAAGGGACAGGGGAGTAGGGAACAGTGGGAAGGAAGAAGGGATGGTGGAGTGGGGAATGGTGGGGAGGACGAAGGGACAGTGAAGTGGGGAATGGTTACGAGGCCAAGGAGACTGGTAAGGGGGGGGGGAATAGTTGGGAAGACTGGGGGACAGGGAAGGTGGCTGTGGCCGGGTAATGCTAGTATTTGTATATATATATATATATATATATATATATATATATATATATATATATATATATATATATATATATATATATATATATATATATGTCGTACCTAGTAGCCAGAACGCACTTTTCAGCCTACTATGCAAGGCCAGATTTGCCTAATAAGCCAAGTTTTCATGAATTAATTGTTTTTCGACTACCTAACCTACCTAACCTAACCTAACCTAACTTTTTCGGCTACCTAACCTAACCTAACCTATAAAGATAGGTTAGGTTAGGTTAGGTAGGGTTGGTTAGTTTCGGTCGTATATCTACGGTAATTTTAACTCCAATAAAAAAAATTGACCTCATACATAGAGAAAAGGGTTGCTTTATCATTTCATAAGAAAAAAATTATAGTAAATATATTAATTCTGGAAAACTTGGCTTATTAGGCAAATCGGGCCTTGAATAGTAGGCTGAGAAGTGAGTTCTGGCTACTAGGTACGACATATATATATATATATATATATATATATATATATATATATATATATATATATATATATATATATATATATATATATATATATATATATATATATTGTATCTAGTAGCCAGAACTTCGTACTCGGCCTACTATGGAAGGAACGATTTGCCTAATAGGACAAGTTTTCCTTAATTTATACATTTTTCTATTTTTCTTCTCATGAAATTAGAAATCTGTCCATTTCATTATATATACGTTAATTTTTTTTAAGTTTGAGTTAAAACTAACGTAGATATATGACCGAACCTAACCAACCCTACCTAACCTAACCTAACCTATCTTAACCTAACCTAAACTAACACAACTAAGTCAATAAATTATGGTCTTAATATAAAATAATAATAATAATTCAAATAAACTATTTGGAAAAAAATTATTGAAAATAAAGAAAATCACTCGGCCTATTAGGCAAATCGGGCCTTGCATAGTAGGCCGAGAAGTGCGTTCTGGCTACTAGGTACGATATATATATGTATATATATATATATATATATATATATATATATATATATATATATATATATATATATATATATATATATTTTATACATATATATATTTTATATATGTCATACCTAGTAGCCAGAATGCACTTCTCAGCCTACTATGCAAGGTCCGATTTGCCTGATAAGCCAAGTTTTCATGAATTAATTGTTTTTCGACTAGCTAACCTACCTAACTTAACCTAACCTAACTTTTTAGGCTACCTAACCTAACCTATAAAGATAGGTTAGGTTAGGTTAGGTAGGGTTGGTTAGGTTCGGTCATATATCTAAGTTAATTTTAACTATAATAAAAAAAAATTGGCCTCATACATAATGAAATGGGTAGCTTTATCATTTCATAAGAAAAAATTAGAGAAAATATATTAATTCAGGAAAACTTGGCTTATTAGGCAAATCGGGCCTTGCATAGTAGGCCGAGAAGTGCTTTCTGGCTACTAGGTACGACATATATATATACATATATATATTATATATATATTTTGTGACGGTAACGCGTTGGTGTTCGGCTGTTCAAAAGCTAGGGGTATGGCCTCGTCACATACAGAAACAAAAAATAGAAAATCTGGAACTTCGTCTGTGGTAAGGTAATGAGAAGACACACAAAACACAAGTAAATTTAACAATGAGATTTTAATCACGTTAGAAAAGCAAAACATGAATGAAATGGACATACAAATTGGAACATAAAATCAATCAATCAAAATAATAAGAATAATCAAATGACAAAATGAAAAGTTACGTTAAGACAAGTGAGTAATAACAAGTGTATAACAAACAAAGTAAATATGGATGACGGAATATTGGCTTTAAGCTGCCACCTCTCTTAGTACACGTAAGCCACAGCTTAGTCTACCAACGAGATGTGTTAACTTGTTGAAAGCACTGGATATTCTGAGGGCTGAGGACGTGGTGGACCCAGACATCAGGTAGTGTGGCAGGTGGAGGGCAGGTGCAACTGGACACGCAGCCAATCAGCGATGAGCAGGCGACAGACAGGTAGTTTGGTGGTTCGAGGTGGAGCAGGTGTTCTTGGCTGCATACGTTTGCGCTCTGGCAAACCTTGGTGTTGTATTTGTTGGATATTTCTTCCATATTAGTTTTATAGGGATTTATAACGACGAACTTTGGAGGGAAGAGCAGGCTCAATCTCTTGAAGGAGATTATCGTCACAACTCTCCCCCGAAGCCTGCGGTTCTGGAAGAAGTACGTCGTTATGTGGTGGAGTAATAGATGGAGTCGCTTCTACTTCATAAACTCTGGAGAGATTATCGGCTAAGATGTTGTCGGAATCTTGGTATAGCGTGTCTCCAGGTTGAATTTCTGCAGTTATCAAGCCCATAGTAGAAGACGTTGAGATGAGAAGTGGGCGTGCTGCAGGAGGTGTAGGGTGGTGTGGTCCGTGTTGATGGTAGACCGAGCACTTTTCAGGTGCGGAGTGAAGTGCTGGAGCTTCAGGATGATGAAGAGTAGCTCCTTGCCAATTGTTCCGTAGTTCTTTGTAGCAGTAGTCGCTGACAGGTGTGTTCTCCTCGCCTCGTTGCTGCATCACGACACCACCAACGTCGGTACCACTGGCGTCGACATGGAGGATGAAGGGCTTATCTGACGAGGTGAGAGTGGAATTAGAATATGGCAAAGGAGCACTATTAGGGTCCTGAAAATGGTTGGGATTATCAATATGGATTTTTGAATGAGAAAGCGTGGACTCCTTGTCAGTGCTTTCGGGAGGAGAAGCTGGGAAGGTCTCACTGTGGATGTAGGGACAGTGGGAGGAGTACCATTATATTGCTTCAGGAGGTTGACGTGGCACAGCTGGGTCCTCCGCCGCCTATCTGGAGTCTCGATAACGTAGTTGTTGTTGCTTCTGCACTCTTTGACGCGGTAGGGTCCTGAAAATCTGTTTTGTAAAGGAGAACCTGGGATAGGAAAGTATGCAAGTACGAAGTATCCTGGCTTAAATTTTCTTACTTTGCTGGTCTGGTCGTAATGAGTCTTCATCCTCTCCTGGGCTTTCAATAGATTATCATGGGCAAAACGGTGGACTCTCTCTAGAATGTGTTGAAGGTTTTGAAGAAACTGGGGCACATTCTGATGCTCACTGAAGGTGGCATCTCGGAGAGAGTCCTTGAAAGCCTTAAGGGGAGTACGGCACTTACGGCCGTTGAGCATCTCATAAGGAGATACTCCTAGGGACTCATTGGGAAGACTTCTGTAAATACACATTATAAGGTCGATTTGCTTATCCCAATCCTTAGAGGTTTCACTACAAAACTTTTTCAAGAGTGCTTTGATAGTCTGATGACTTCGCTCAAGAGAACCCTGTGAAGCAGGATGATAGGGGCTGGACAATACCTGTTTGATGTTGAACTCCTCCAGTGTCCTTTTGAAGAGATCACTGGTGAAGTTGGTACCACAGTCGCTCTGAATCTCCCTGGGAAATCCGTATTGAGTGAAGATCTTCAATAGATGTTTTACAACCATAGCAGCCGTGATGTTCTTCACTGGAACTGCTATGGGAAATCTGGTGGTAGGACACAGGATGGTTAAGATATAGGCGTTACCTGAACTGGTCCGAGGTAAAGGACCAACACAGTCTATTATAAGTCTGTGGAAAGGTTCCGCAGGCACCTGTATGGGAATCAGTGGCGCTCTGGGAATGGAGATGTTCGGTTTGCCTGCCATCTGACATGTATGACACTGTTTTACGTACTGTTTGACGCTATTTACCATACCTGGCCAGTAGTAGTCTTGACGAATTCCATGGTAAGTCTTGTTGAATCCGTAGTGGGAGAGTGCTCCGTGGGCCAGGTGTAGAATAGTGGGCCGCAGGCTGGTAGGAATCACAAGTTGTTCGATGTTGGCCCAATCGTCCTCCTCCTTCAGTTTACTGGGTCTATATCTGCGGTAGAGCAAGTCGTTCTCTAGGAAGAACCCAGGAATACTGTCGGGTTGAGTCTCAGCCTGGAAAAACAATGGTGTTAAAGTAAGATCTTCCCTCTGCAACTTACGGAACTCCAACTTGGTCAGATTCGGGGGTAGTTTCTGAGGGTCTTGAGGGACAGCGGTAGCAGTAGAGTCAGCTGGCTGTGGACGTGCGGCTTGTGCACGGGTGGTCACGAGAACCGGAGGAGAAACTTCATCACTCTTGAACCTCTGCTGGAACATACGCTAGTATAGGGTTAATTGGCACAGAGGTACACACCTGGGGTTTGTCCATGACGATCAGGTTGGTCGGTTGCAGGTCTTCTGCCAAGTCGTTGCCTAGGAGAAGTTGCACTCCAGGCATGGGAAAAGGCTTTTCCCTGACGGCGACTTGGACTTCTCCGTTCACGTAGGGACAATCCAGGTGGACTCTGGCGAGAGGGTATGGAGTGGTAGCAGTGAGGTCAGTGATGAAGACAGTTTCTCCGGTGTAGGCGATGTTGGGCACAGCCGACTTCAAGATGATCGATTGAAGAGCCGCTGTGTCCCTCAAGATCTTCAATTTGAAACGTCCCTCCGGATTTGAACCGTTGGCAGAGACAGTTCCAGTATACAGGTGGTTACTGAAAAGAGAAAGATCATTAACATTAACACCAACATTCATCACAGGCTTACCGGACTTAGGAGGAGTTGGTTTTGGTTTCTGGGGGTCAGTGGTTCCTTTGTATTGAGACTTACCACACTTGTCTATGGTATGTCCATAGAGTCTACAATACTTGCAGTACAATTGCGAGCCAGCTTGATCGGTGCTCACTTTCCTGTAACTGTACCACGACTTCTTACTGGAGGATGGTTCGGGTGTCAGCCGGTGGATGAGGCTGTAAGTGTCAGCCGACTTAGCACACTTCAGGTAGTCGGTTTCTTCTTTATCTGCTAAGTATAGACGGACAGGAGGCGGCACACGCCTCAAGAATTCTTCAACTAGCATCAGGTTGACGAGTTCTGTAAAAGTAGAGACATGTGCTGCTTCCAGCCATTTCATAAAATATCTCCGTTTTGTGTTGGCAAACTCGAGGAAGGTAGTGGTACTTGCCTTCAGGTGGTCACGGAATTTCCTTCGATAACTTTCTGTGGAGAGGAGGTAGGCGTCTAACACTGCTTGTTTCAGAGTCTGGTAGTCATTCTCAGACGCCAAAGTACTGAGTGTGACTGCAGCTCTACCTGTAAGATGGACTCTGAGAAGTGTGGCCCATTGGTCGACAGGCCAACTGAGTTGATTAGCAAGGGTTTCAAAGGTGGTGAAAAACACATCAACTTCTGCTTCTACAAAGGATGGCATTAACTTACTTGCATGCGATATATTAAAACTGACGGGAAGATTGGCAGTAGCTTGCTGGCGTTGAGCGAGGTGTGAAGTTTCCAACGTGTATTCTCGTTGACGACACTCTAGAGCCAGAGTCGCTTGTTGCTGGTCATGTTCGCGTTGAATCTCCAACTCGCGTCGTTTGGTTTCAAGCTGTACTCGTTCCCGCTCCTGGAGCATTGCAACCTCACGTTCCTGGAGGGCGAGTTCACGTTCCTTGAGGGCGATTTCTCGTTCGTGTTCTTCCCTCCTCAAGGCAGCCTCACGTTCTTGTTCTTCCCTTCGTATGGCAGCTGCTCGTTCTTGTTGTTCGATGGCTTCCCTTTGCTGCTCGCGTTCAATCTTGGCCAGCTCTACTTTGAGTTTCATCGTTGCCAAATCAGTTTTATCTGCAATATAGTAAGTTTCATGAGTTTCAGAGTCTATCTTACCTTGCTCTAAGAAATGATCCAGTAACAGGTTGTGTATTTCACTTTTGTTGGCTTGGTAGGGAACTGTTAGTTTATACTCATGTGCAAGAGTTTGTAATTCAGCTCTCTTGGCATGACTTAAAGTCCCAATTGTACCAGCTGGATCTGCACGGAAAGCTTGGAGACGAAACATGGTGAAATTAGCAAATAAATGTACAACGAATATACCGTTATAGTGAATGTCAGAAACAGGACAACGTGGCAACTGGTACCTATCCTGTGGGATCTTTAACAATTAAAGTTAAGTACAAGATGTTAAATGATTAATTTAAATCAAGGGCGCAGGAAATCTTGTACCCGGTACTCATGTAAGAAGATAAGGGCAAGAAAATCCTACTAACAAATGAAACAGAGTTTCGAAAACAAATGAAACAGTTAATTGCCTCAAAAGTAAAATTGGTAGTCCAAGGATGTAGGCATACCTTGCCGAGTCTCTATAGGACATAAGCAAGTTTTTCCTACTGAAATTAATATGATACTTACAGAATTAGCGAACTTTTGTGCTCTGAAAAAGTAAGCTAATTCCCTACCGTTGTATGTATCATCATCTCTGACTGACGTGTAGGGGTGCGAGGTGTCAACTGGTGACGAGAACTGCTGCTGAGGTCCCAATTCAGCAACTAAAGTTCGAGCTAAAGGAACTATGGCCCTCTTAGTCCTCCTACAGTCAGATTGCAGAAGATTGGGTGCACTTGACCCGGGGCAGACCACAGTCCCAGGGTACCAATTTGATGATCTGTCAAAAATGAGAAATATCCAAGGGACAAAAGATGGTAAACACGAGTAATAACACGGAGGGAGAGATGACCAATTAAGAGTATGACTGCGGCCTACAGTCACCACGTAATCCAAAGTTGTCTCACCTTCACCATATGCTACTCTCGTAATGCACAATACACCGCACCATATAAAAAATGAAATTGAATATGAAAAATAGTAAAGCTACGTTACCAAAGTTAAATACGCTTACCTTAAATTACTACTTGGCACCAGTACCTGAGTGAAGCTCCTAGGGCAGGCCCCCATTTAATATGTGACGGTAACGCGTTGGTGTTCGGCTGTTCAAAAGCTAGGGGTATGGCCTCGTCACATATAGAAACAAAAAATAGAAAATCTGGAACTTCGTCTGTGGCAAGGTAATGAGAAGACACACAAAACACAAGTAAATTTAACAATGAGATTTTAATTACGTTAGAAAAGCAAAACATGAATAAAATGGACATACAAATTGGAATATAAAATCAATCAATCAAAATAATATGAATAATCAAATGGCAAAATGAAAAGTTACGTTAAGACAAGTGAGTAATAACAAGTGTATAAACAAAGTAAATATGGATGCCGGAATATTGGCTTTAAGCTGCCACCTCTCTTAGTACACGTAAGCCACAGCTTAGTCTACTAACGAGATGTGTTAACTTGTTGAAAGCACTGGATATTCTGAGGGCTGAGGTAGTGGTGGACCCAGACATCAGGTAGTGTGGCGGGTGAAGGGCAGGTGCAACTGGACACGCAGCCAATCAGCGATGAGCAGGCGACAGACAGGTAGTTTGGTGGTTCGAGGTGGAGCAGGTGTTCCTGGCTGCATACGTTTGCGCTCTGGCAAACCTTGGTGTTGTATTTGTTGGATATTTCTTCCATATTAGTTTTATAGGGATTTATAACGACGAACTTTGGAGGGAAGAGCAGGCTCAATCTCTTGAAGGAGATTATCGTCACAATATATATATATATATATATATATATATATATATATATATATATATATATATATATATATATATATAGAAGGGGTACCACCTCTGGTGCAAGTGTAGGGACCCATAGCTTTAGAGAAGAAAATAAAAAGTACTCAGAGAAGACCTTGCCCATCCTCACTAAACACTTTGATATTTTCTTTTCCTACCACCCCTATTCTTTTGGTATGAGTGTATATATATCTAACTTTATTTGAAAATTTCATTATACAAAAAAGATTACAACATTGGTTACATGCAGGGTACATGGCTACTTGTCACAAGTTGTAGAGCTCCTCCAGCTCCTCAGATGGCGGGCAGGAACATCCATGGTTCGCCACACTAAGGCGCTGAAAGAGAAAACTGGCAGCTCTAGAGTCTCTAGTTGTTTCAATTAGCTTGGACCCCAACTCCTTCAAAAAACTAGCAGCACTTTTACCCCAGGCACCAAGTGTCTCTGAGGCAATGGGGACAAAATTGTAGTGGTGCTCAAGGCCTGTGTATTTACGTGACTTGGCTGCTTCCCAGTGATTGGCAGCACCTCCAGCTTGTGTAGCACTGAAGTCAACATAGGTGTTGGCTAAAGTTGAAACGCAAGTGTAGTCCCACGCCAACTGTCTACCATTCTTCCAGGGGTTCACCGTGATTCTGTCTGGATGACCAACAGGCTCATCAGAGTTGTGAGACATTAGGTAACGGGGCTCTCTCTCTGTGGGAAAAGCCTGCTGGGATTGGTATGAGAGGAGAACTACCAGGAACTTGTACTGAATTAAATTAAAAATTACTGGTTGCAAATTAATTCAACTAAAGTCTCTAGCTAGGGTCATAAATCTTAGCTCCTCTTTTCGTAATGACAGATTGTGGGTTGTAAGGGGTAGGTGGAGTGAATGAATTAGTTGATAGGTTGATTGAAGATCCACAGTCCACCTGCAGACAGATATCTCACATGAACTTGTATCATATACAAGGATAAGACTTAATAATTTCAGTTCTATGACTGAAGACTGGTTCTGTTTAAATCAGAGATTCAAACAAGTACATAGTCTAGCCTAGCACCATAACTATCAACAGCCAATATATTCTTATACTATAAACAACAATTTAAATTGTAGAAGTATTATAAATGACCTTAAATGTATTCTAAGTACTGTTAACTAAGTACTAGAAATTATATTCAAATAAATGAACTTATATAATTAATTAAAGATAACTAAGCAAGCAATTGTTAACTTAATTTACATATTCAAGTATGTCTACAGATATACTCAAGTTATATGAAGAGGTTCAGTCAGCCTGATTTGAATCTTTTCCCACACAATGGACACTCATTAGATTTTGTTTACTGTGACTGAATCTTTTACCATACAATGGACACTCATGAGGTTTGGTGCTTGGATGAAGATTCAACTGCTTTACTACAATATTAATAAACTTACTGAAATATGAGGCATTGCCTTGCTCTATAACCGACAGACAGACTTGTTGGAATATTAAAGTTATACAAGCATACAATTGGCCAATTAATACACTACTGTAATAACATTCAATATACTTCTCTGACTGCCAGGGTGCCTGTCTGACAGTATGCCAGACTGAATAACTCTCTCCTGTCGAATTAGGCACGATATTTTATATCACAGCTTTGCTGTATGATGATCTAGTAGCATTGCTACGTGATTGTCTTTAATTGCAGTTGCAGAATGATGATAGTTGAGGTGGAGGCAGAGTCACTTTGTGTGCTCCACTGTACACTTATTAGATATAAATGCTCTAGGAATTTTCCTTGTAGATATTGTCCAGGTACTCCCCCAGTTCTAGAAAGTAATCACTGGTGATAAAGATAATTCGATAAGGAGTCCTGAATGAGGTGATTTTATCAAATCACCTTATTCTTTGGGCACACGTGAGGAACACAAATGCGAATTAGGCTGAATGGTCCCCAGGACTATATGCAACTGAAAACTCACACACCAGAAGTTTTCAGTTGCATATAGTCCTGGGGACAATTCAGGCTTGTTCGCATTTGTGTTCCTCACGTGTGCCCAAAAGAATGAGGTGATTTGATAAAATGCTATGCCCAAGATTACCATCCGGGTGCCGGCGGGGGGTTCAAATAGCTTCGGCTATCACCTCCTTATGTTCGGTCGAGATGGTCAAGTGGATTAAGGCGTCCTGTACATACCAGTTGCGTATCTCCTGGCAGTATGGGTTCGAGTCACTTCTGAGGTGTGAGTTTTCATATATATATTGTGACGATAATCTCCTTCAAGAGATTGAGCCTGCTCTTCCCTCCAAAATTCGTCGCTATACATCTATATAAAACTAATATGGAAGAAATATCCAACAAATACAACACCAAGGTTTGCCAGAGTGCAAAACGTATGCAGCCAGGAACACCTGCTCCACCTCGAACCACCAAACTACCTGTGCGTCGCCTGCTCATCGCTGATTGGCTGCGTGTCCAGTTGCACCTGCCCTCCACCCGCCACACTACCTGATGTCTGGGTCCACCACGACCTCAGCCCTCAAAATATCCAGTGCTTTCAACAAGTTAACACGTCTCGTTGGTAGACTAAGCTGTGGCTTACGTGTACTAAGAGAGGTGGCAGCTTAAAGCCAATATTCCTGCACCCTATTTACATTGTATATTGTTCACTTGTTATTACTCACTTGTCTTAACGTAACTTTTCATTTTGTCATTTGATTATTCTTATTATTTTGATTGATTGATTTTATGTTCCAATTTATATGTCCATTTTATTCATGTTTTGCTTTTCTAACGTAATTAAAATCTCATTGTTAAATTTACTTGTGTTTTGTGTGTCTTCCCATTACCTTACCACAGACGAAGTTCCAGATTTTCTATTTTTTGTTTCTATATGTGACGAGGCCATACCCCTAGCTTTTGAACAGCCGAACACCAACGCGTTACCGTCACAATATATATATATATATATATATATATATATATATATATATATATATATATATATATATATATATATATATATTCAGTTGCATATATTCAGTTGCATATCAGAGTTTTCAGTTGCATATTGTCCTGGGGACCATTCAGGCTTGTTCGCATTTGTGTTCCTCACGTGTGCCCCAAAGAATGAGGTGATTTGGTAAAATGCTATGCCCAAGATTACTATCCGAGTGCCGGCGGTGGGGTGGTTCAAATAGCCTCGGCTATCACCTCATTATGTCCGGTCGTGATGGTCAAGTGGATTAAGGCGTCTTGTACATACCAGTTGCGTTTGCTCCTGGGAGTATGGGTTCGAGTCACTTCTGGGGTGTGAGTTTTCAGTTGCATATTGTCCTGGGGACCATTCAGGCTTGTTCGCATTTGTGTTCCTCACGTGTGCCCCAAAGAATGAGGTGATTTGGTAAAATGCTATGCCCAAGATTACTATCCGAGTGCCGGCGGTGGGGTGGTTCAAATAGCCTCGGCTATCACCTCATTATGTCCGGTCGTGATGGTCAAGTGGATTAAGGCGTCTTGTACATACCAGTTGCGTTTGCTCCTGGGAGTATGGGTTCGAGTCACTTCTGGGGTGTGTGTTTTTAGTTGCATATTGTCCTGGGGACCATTCAGGCTTGTTCGCATTTGTGTTCCTCACGTGTGCCCCAAAGAATGAGGTGATTTGGTAAAATGCTATGCCCAAGATTACTATCCGAGTGCCGGCGGTGGGGTGGTTCAAATAGCCTCGGCTATCACCTCATTATGTCCGGTCGTGATGGTCAAGTGGATTAAGGCGTCTTGTACATACCAGTTGCGTTTGCTCCTGGGAGTATGGGTTCGAGTCACTTCTGGGGTGTGAGTTTTCAGTTGCATATTGTCCTGGGGACCATTCAGGCTTGTTTGCATATATATATATATATATATATATATATATATATATATATATATATATATATATATATATATATATATATATACATGTATGTTGTACCTAGTAGCCAGAATGCAGTTCTTGGCCTACTATGCAAGGTCCGTTTTGCCTAATAAGCCAAGCTTTCCAGAGTTTCACTATTTTATTAATTTTTTTCTTATGAAATGATTGATAGAGTGTACAACTCTGCTAGTGTGTACATCTCTGCTAGTGTGTACAGCTCCGCTAGCGTGTATAGCTCCACTAGTGTGTACAGCTCTGCTAGTGTGTACCGCTCTTTAAGCGTGTACTGTGTTACGAACCTTACCTCCTGTGGAGGTTGGTTTCGGTTGTAAAATGTTGGTGGACACAGGGAGAGTGTATATTAATATAAATCCCCATCTGAGATCAGAGAGGCCGCGAGTCATCATTATTACTCCGCCCAGTAAAGTAGTGCCTTCTCAGCTGGAGATCATCAGAAATAATGTGAACTTGAATAGCTTTACTATGTAAGGGAAAAATGGACTCTGTAAAAAAGTATGCATGGGGGAATATAGTAAATAAAATCATTAATGTGTTTGATAGCATATGTAAAGAGTAGAGTATTATGGGGCGATGAGGCAAGAGAGGTGGACGCCATCTTGACTGAAGGGGGAGGTGTATCGCTGCCGACCGTTCCTGCTATTTGAGGGGTTTTCTCCGGGCGTTCAGTCAGATAAGCCTATCCTTGTCTATATCCAGGGTTGCAAGATTGGGTAGAGTAATATTGCAGAAGTTGGAGAGGTTAAACTTTATAAGAGTCCAGGTTTCCTAGAGGCAAAAATATGTGTCGTTGGATGATAGCGGTTTGTGGCTGGGTGCATGACACCAGGAATGGGACAGTGAGCCGTGGGGTGGTCAGAGCCACTTGAGTTATAATACATAGTGATCTTATGTTGTAAGGAAAACGCCTTGTTAAATGTAATCCTGTGACTTGTACGTATAAACTTGTGACTTGTGTACTAGGCTGTTTCCCTTACTCCTCATACACCCTAGACAACCTTGTAAGGACCACCACCACCAAACTCTCACTAGCTCTCTATGACAACACAAATGTATCACGGCTGATAACATCAGTAACACACGCCCCCGGGGCGTGTGTTACTGATGTTATCAGCCGTGATAAACTGCTTTGCTAGCGTGTACAGCTCTGCTAGTGAGTACCGCTCTGTAAGCGTGTACAGCTCCGATTGCGAGAACAGCTCTGCTAGCATGTATAGCTCTGCTAGTGTGTACCACTCTGTAAGTGTGTACAGCTCTGCTAGTGTGTACAGCTCTGCTAGTGTGTACCACTCTGCAAGTGTGTACAGCTCTGCTAGCGTATACAGCTTTGCTAGCGTATACAGCTCTGCTAGTGTGTACAGCTCATTCAGTGTGTTTAGCTAGCTCCGCTACCATGTTTAGCTCCACTAGCGTGTATAGCTCCTCGAGCATGTTTAGCTCCACTAGTGTATCTTAGGTTTGCTAGTGTGTATAGGTCTTCTAGGATGTGTATGAAGTTTGTTAACGTGTGTATGAAGTTTGTTAGCATGTATAGCTCTGCTAGCGTGTGTAGCACTTCTAGCGTGTATAGCTCTATTAGCGTGTATAGCTCAGCTATCTTGTGTATAGCTCCCCTAGAGTGAGTCTTATGTTTGCTAGTGTGTATAGCTCCACTAACGTGTGCTTTATGCTCGCTAGCGTGTATAGATCTGCTAGCGTGTTTCTTAGGATCACTAGCGTGTATCGCTCCACTAGTGTGTGCATGAGGTTCACTTGCATGATTAGCTGTGCTGGCGTGCATAGCTCTGATAGCATGATGATGTTCGATAGCGTGTATAGGAGACCCACTAGGTGTGTCTTAGGTAAACTGGTGTGTGTTTTAGAGCAACTAGTTTTATTTTAAATTCACTAGTGTTTGTCGTAGGTTCCCTAGTGTGTATCTTACGTTCTCTAGCATGTGTCTTAAGTTCGCTAGTGTGTGTCTTAGGTCCACTAGTATGTGTGTCTTAGGTCCACTAGTGTGTGTGTCTTAGGACCACTAGTTTGTGTGTCTTAAACCACTAGCGTGTGTTGTAGGTCCACTAGTGTGTGTTGTAGGTCCAATAGTGTGTGTTGTAGGTCCACTAGCGTGTGTCTTAGGTCCACTAGTGTGTGTGTCTTAGGTCCACTAGTGTGTGTGTCTTAGGACCACTAGTTTGTGTGTCTTAGGTCCACTAGCAGGTGTTGTAGGTCCACTAGTGTGTGTTGTAGGTCCACTACTGTGTGTTGTAGGTCCACTAACGTGTGTTGTAGGTCCACTATTGTGTTTTGTAGGTCCAGTAGTGTGTGTCTTAGGTCAGCTAGTGTGTGATGTAGGTCCACTAGTGTGTGTCCTAGGTCCACTAGTGTGTGTCTTAGGTCCACTAGCGTGTGTTGTATGTCCACTAGTGTGTGTCTTAGGTCCACTAGTGTGTGTCTTAGGTCCACTAGTGTTTATCTTAGGTCCACTAGGGTGTGTCTTAGGTCTGCTTGCGTGTGTCGTAGGTCCACTAGTGTGTGTCTTAGGTCCAATAGTGTGTGTGTCTTAGGTCCACTAGTGTGTGTGTCATAAGTCTACTAGCGTGTGTTGTAGGTCCACTAGCGTGTTGTAGGTCCACTACTGTGTGTCTTAGGTCCACTAGTGTGTGTGTGTGTCTTAGGTCCACTAGTGTGTGTGTCTTATGTTCACTAGTGTGTGTGTCTTATGTTCACTAGTGTGTGTTTTAGGTCCACTAGTGTGTGTCTTAGGTCCACTAGGGTGTGTCTTAGGTCCGCTAGTGTGTGTTTTAGGTCCGCTAGTGTGTGTTGTAGGTTCACTAGCGTGTGTTGTAGGACCAATAGTGTGTGTTGTAGGTCCACTAGCGTGTGTTGTAGGTCTACTAGTGTGTGTTGTAGGTCCACTAGTGTGTGTTGTAGGTCTACTAGCGTGCATCGTAGGTCAACTAGTGTGTGTTGTAGGTCCACTAGTGTGTAATGTAGGTCCACTAGTGTGTGTTGTAGATCCACTAGTGTGTGTTGTAGGTCCACTAGTGTGTGTGTTATAGGTCCACTAGCATGTGTTGTAGGTCCACAAGCGTGTGTTGTACGTCCACTAGGGCGTGTTGTAGGTCCACTATTGTGTCTTAGGTCCACTAGTGTGTGTGTCTTAGGTCCACTAGTGTGTGTGTGTCTTAGGTTCACTAGGGTGTGTCTTAGGTCCGCTAGCGTGTGTTGTAGGTCCACTAGTGTGTGTTGTAGGTTCACTAGCGTGTGTTGTAGGTCAACTAGTGTGTGTTGAAGGTCCACTAGCGTGTGTTGTAGGTCCACTAGTGTGTGTTGTAGGTCCACTAGTGTGTGTGTTGTAGGTCCACTAGCGTGTGTTGTAGGTCCAATAGCGTGTGTTGTAGGTCCACTAGTGTGTGTTGTAGGTCCACTAGTGTGTGTTGTAGATCCACTAGTGTGTGTTGTAGGTCCACTAGTGTGTGTGTTATAGGTCCTCTAGCGTGTGTTGTAGGTCCACTAGCGTGTGTTGTAGGTCCACTAGTGTGTGTTGTTGGTCCACTAGTGTGTGTTGTAGGTCCACTAGCGTGTGTTGTATGTCCACTAGTGTGTGTCTTAGGTCCACTAGTGTGTGTTGTAGGTCCACTAGTGTGTGTTGTAGGTCCACTAGCGTGTGTTGTAGGTCTACTAGTGTGTGTTGTAGGTCCAGTAGTGTGCGTCTTAGGTCCACTAGTGTGTGTTGTATGTCCACTTGTGTGTGTCTTAGGTCCACTAGTGTGTGTCTTAGGTCCACTAGTGTTTGTCTTAGGTCCAGTAGGGTGTGTCTTAGGTCTGCTAGCGTGTGTCGTAGATCCACTAGAGTGTGTCTTAGGTCCACTAGTGTGTGTCTTAGGTCCACAAGTGTCTCTGTCTTAGGTCCACTAGTGTGTGTGTCATAGGTCTACTAGCGTATGTTGTAGGTCCACTAGCGTGAGTTGTAGGTCCACTACTGTGTGTCTTAGGTCCACTAGTGTGTGTCTTAGGTCCACTAGTGTGTGTGTGTCTTAGGTCCACTAGTGTGTGTGTCTTAGATCCACTAGTGTGTGTGTCGTAGGTCCACTAGTGTGTGTGTCTTATGTTCACTAGTGTGTGTCTTAGGTCCACTAGAGTGTGTCTTAGGTCCGCTAGCGTGTGTTGTAGGTCCACTAGTGTGGGTGTCTTAGGTCCACTAGTGCCTGTGTGTCTTCGGTCCACTAGTGTGTGTGTCTTAGGTCCACTAGTGTGTGTGTCTTATGTTCACTAGTGTGTGTCATAGGTCCACTAGGGTGTGTCTTAGGTCCACTAGTGTGTTGTAGGTTCACTAGCGTGTGTTGTAGGACCAATAGTGTGTGTTGTAGGTCTACTAGCGTGTGTTGTAGGTCCACTAGTGTGTGTTGTAGGTCCACTAGTGTGTGTGTTGTAGGTCCAGTAGCGTGTACCGTAGGTACCCTAGTGTGTGTTGTAGGTCCAATAGCGTATGTTGTAAGTTCACTAGTGTGTGTTGTAAGTCCACTAGTGTGTGTTGTAGGTCAACTAGTGTGTGTTGTAGGTCCACTAGCGTGTGTTGTAGGTCCATTAGTGTGTATTGTAGGTCAATTAGAGTTGTTGTAGGTTCACTAGCGTGTGCTGTAAGTCCACTAGTGTGTGTTGTAGGTCCACTAGAGTGTGTTGTAGGTCCACTAGTGTGTGTTGTAGGTCCACTAGAGTGTGTTGTAGGTCCACTAGCGTATGTTGTAAGTCCACTAGTGTGTGTTGTAGGTCCACTAGTGTGTGTTGTAGGTCCACTAGTGTGTGTTGTAGATCCACTAGTGTGTGTTGTATGTCCACTAGTGTGTGTGTTATAGGTCCACTAGCGTGTGTTGTAGGTCCACTAGCATGTGTTGCAGGACCACTAGTGTGTTTTGTTGGTCCAATAGTGTGTGTTGTAGGTCCACTAGTGTGTGTCTTAGGACCATTAGTGTGTGTCTTAGGTTTACTAGTGTGTGTGTGTCTTAGGTACACTAGTGTGTGTGTCTTAGGTCCATTAGTGTTTGTCTTAGGTCCACTAGGGTGTGTCTTAGGTCCGCTAGCGTGTGTTGTAGGTCCACTAGTGTGTGTTGTAGGTTCACTAGCGTGTGTTGTAGGACCAATAGTGTGTGTTGTAGGTCTACTAGCGTGTGTTGTAGGTCCACTAGTGTGTGTTGTAGGTCCACTAGTGTGTGTGTTGTAGGTCCAGTAGCGTGTACCGTAGGTACCCTAGTGTGTGTTGTAGGTCCAATAGCATATGTTGTAAGTTCACTAGTGTGTGTTGTAAGTCCACTAGTGTGTTTACTAGTTGTGTTTTTACGGGGGTTGAGCTTTGCTCTTTCGGCCCGCCTCTCAACTGTCAATCAACTGTTTACTAACTACTTTTTTTTTTTTTTTTCCCCACACCACACACACACACACCCCAGGAAGCAGCCCGTGACAGCTGACTAACTCCCAGGTACTTATTTACTGCTAGGTAACAGGAGCACTTAGGGTGAAAGAAACTTTGCCCATTTGTTTCTGCCTCGTGCAGGAATCGAACCCGCGCCACAGAATTACGAGTCCTGCGCGCTATCCACCAGGCTACGAGGCCCCCAATAGTGTGTGTTGTAGGTCAACTAGTGTGTGTTGTAGGTCCACTAGCGTGTGTTGTAGGTCCATTAGTGTGTGTTGTAGGTCAATTAGAGTTGTTGTAGGTTCACTAGCGTGTGTTGTAGGTCAACTAGTGTGTGTTGTAGGTCCACTAGCTTGTGCTGTAGGTCCACTAGTGTGTGTTGTAGGTCCACTAGCGTGTGTTGTAGGTCCACTAGCATATGTTGTAAGTCCACTAGTGTGTGTTGTATGTCCACTAGTGTGTGTCTTAGGTCCACTAGTGTTTGTCTTAGGACCAGTAGGGTGTGTCTTAGGTCTGCTAGCGTGTGTCGTAGATCCACTAGAGTGTGTCTTAGGTCCACTAGTGTGTGTCATAGGTCTACTAGCGTATGTTGTAGGTCCACTAGCGTGAGTTGTAGGTCCACTACTGTGTGTCTTAGGTCCACTAGTGTGTGTCTTAGGTCCACTAGTGTGTGTGTCGTAGGTCCACTAGTGTGTGTGTCTTATGTTCACTAGTGTGTGTCTTAGGTCCACTAGAGTGTGTCTTAGGTCCACTAGTGTGTGTGTCTTAGGTCCGCAAGTGTCTCTGTCTTAGGTCCACTAGTGTGTGTCATAGGTCTACTAGCGTATGTTGTAGGTCCACTAGCGTGAGTTGTAGGTCCACTAGCGTGAGTTGTAGGTCCACTACTGTGTGTCTTAGGTCCACTAGTGTGTGTCTTAGGTCCACTAGTGTGTGTGTCGTAGGTCCACTAGTGTGTGTGTCTTATGTTAACTAGTGTGTGTCTTAGGTCCACTAGAGTGTGTCTTAGGTCCGCTAGCGTGTGTTGTAGGTCCACTAGTGTGTGTGTCTTAGGTCCACTAGTGCCTGTGTGTCTTCGGTCCACTAGTGTGTGTGTCTTAGGTCCACTAGTGTGTGTGTCTTATGTTCACTAGTGTGTGTCTTAGGTCCACTAGCGTGTGTCTTAGGTTCACTAGCGTGTGTTGTAGGTCCACTAGTGTGTGTTGTAGGTTTACTAGCGTGTGTTGTAGGACCAATAGTGTGTGTTGTAGGTCTACTAGCGTGTGTTGTAGGTCCACTAGTGTGTGTTGTAGATCCACTAGTGTGTGTTGTATGTCCACTAGTGTGTGTGTTATAGGTCCTCTAGCGTGTGTTGTAGGTCCACTAGCTTGTGTTGTAGGTCCACTAGCGTGTGTTGTAGGTCCACTAGCGTGTGTTGTAGGTCCATAGTGTGTGTCTTAGGACCACTAGTGTGTGTCTTAGGTTTACTAGTGTGTGTGTGTCTTAGGTCCATTAGTGTTTGTCTTAGGACCACTAGTGTGTGTGTCTTAGGTCCGCTAGCGTGTGTTGTAAGTCTACTAGTGTGTGTTGTAGGTTCACTAGCGTGTGTTGAAGGTCCACTAGTGTGTGTTGTAGGTCCACTAGTGTGTATTGTAGGTCCACTAGTGTGTGTGTTGTAGGTCCAATAGCAAGTGTTGTAGGTCCACTAGTGTGTGTTGTAGGTCACTAGCGTATGTTGTCAGTCCACTAGTGTGTGTTGTAGGTCCACTAGTGTCTGTTGTAGGTCCACTAATGTGTGTTGTAGATCCACAAGTGTGTGTTGTAGGTCCACTATTGTGTGTGTTATAGGTCCACTAGCGTGTGTTGTAGGTCCATTAGTGTGTTTGTCATAAGTCCACTAGCGTGTGTTGTAGGTCCACTAGTGTGTGTCTTAGGGCCACTAGTGTGTGTGTCTTAGGTACACTAGTGTATGTCTAAGGTCCACTAGGGTTTGTCTTAGGTCCGCTAGCGTGTGTTGTAGGTCCACTTTTGTGTGTTGTAGGATCACTAGCATGTGTTGTAGGTCCACTAGTATGTGTTGTAGGTCCACAAGTGTGTGTGTTGTAGGTCCACTTGCGTGTATTGTAGGTGCACTAGTGTGTGTTGTAGGTCCACTAGCGTGTGTTGTAAATCCACTAGTGTGTGTTGTAGGTCCACTAGTGTGTGTTGTAGGTCCACTAGTGTGTGTTGTAGGTCCACTAGTGTGTGTTGTAGGTCCACTAATGTGTGTTGTAGGTCCACTAGTGTGTGTTGTAGGTCCACTAGCGTGTGATGTATGTTCACTAGTGTGTGTTGTAGGTCCACTAACGTGTGTTGTAAGCCTACTATTGTGTGTTGTATGTCCACTAGTGTGTGTTATAGGTCCACTAGTGTGTGTTGTTGGTCCACAAGTGTGTGTTGTAAGTACACTAGCATGTGTTGCAGGTTCACTAGTGTGTGTTGTTGGTCCACAAGTGTGTGTTGTAGATCCACTAGCATGTTTTGCAGGGTCTACTAGTGTGTGTTGTAGGTCCACTAGTGTGTGCTGTAGGTCCACTAGTGTGTGTTGTTAGTCCACTAGTGTGTGTTGTTGGTCCACTAGTGTGTGTCTTAGGTCCACTAATGTGTGGTTTAGGTCAACTAGTGTGTGTCTTACGTCCACTACTGTATGTGTCTTAGGTTCACTAGGGTGTGTTGTAGGTTCACTAGTGTGTGTTTTAGGTCCACTAGTGTGAGTAGCAGGTTCAATAGCGTGTGTTGTAGGTCCAATCGTGTGTTTTACAGGTACACTAGTGTGTGTTGAAGGTCTACTAGTGTGTGTTGCAGATCCACTAGTGTGTGCTGTAGATCCACTAGTGTGTGTTGCAGATCCAATAGTGTGTGTTGCAGGTCCACTAATGTGTGTTGCAGGTCCACTAGCGTGTGTTGTAGGTCCACTAGCGTGTGTTGTAGGTCCACTAGCGTGTGTTGTAGGTCCACTAGCGAGTGTTGTAGGTCCACTAGTGTGTGTTGTAGGTCCACTAATGTGTGTTCTAGGTCCACTAGTGTATGTTGTAGATGCACCAGTAGGTATTGTAGGTCCACTAGTGTGTGTTGTAGGTCCGATAGTGTGTGTTGCAGGTCCACTAGTGTGTGTTGCAGGTTCACCAGTGTGTGTTGTAGGTCCGATAGTGTGTGTTGTACGTCCGATAGTGTGTGTTGTTCGTCCACTAGTGTGTGTTGCAGGTCCTCTAGTGTGAGTCTTAAGTCCACTAGTGTGTGTGTGTCTTTTGTCCACTAGTGTGTGTGTCTTAGGTCCACTAGTTTGTGTGTGTCTTTTGTCCACTAGTGTGTGTGTGTCTTAGGTCCACTAGTTTGTGTGTCATAGGTCCACTAGTGTGTGTGTTTTAGGTCCACTAGTGTGTGTCTTAGGTCCACTAGTGTGTGTCTTAGGTCCACTAGTGTGTCTTAGGTCCACTAGCGTGTGTTGTAGGTCCACTAGTGTGTGTTGTAGGTCAACTAGTGTATGTTGCAGGTCCACAAGTGTGTGTTGTAGGTCCACTAGTGTGTTTTGCAGGTACACTAGTTTGTGTTGAAGGTCCACTAGTGTGTGTTGCAGGTCCACCAGTGTGTGTTGTAGGTCAACTAGTGTATGTTGCAGCATCCACAAGTGTGTGTTGTAGGTCCACTAGTGTGTGTGTCTTAGGTCCACTAGTGTGTGTGTCTTTGGTGCAGTAGTGTGTGTGTCTTAGGTCCACTAGTGTGTGTTGCAGGTCCACTAGTGTGAGTAGCAGGTTCAATAGCGTGTGTTGTAAGTCCACTAGTGTGTGTTGTAGGTCCACTAGTGTGTGTTTTAGGTCCACTAGTGTGTGTTGTTGGTCCACTAGTGTGTTTTGCAGGTACACAAGTGTGTGTTGAAGGTCCACTAGTGTGTGTTGCAGGTCCAACAGTGTGTGTTGTAGGTCCGCTAGTTTGTGTTGTTGGTCCACTAGTGTGTGTTGTAGGTCCACTAGTGTGTGTTGCAGATCCAATAGTGTGTGTTGCAGGTCCTTTAGTGTGTGTTGCAGGTCCACTAATGTGTGTTACAGGTCCACTAGTGTGTGTTGTAGGTCCACTTGCGTGTGTCTTAGGTCAAATAGTGTGTGTGTCTTAGGTCAAATAGTGTGTGTGTCTTAGGTCCACTAGTGTGTGTGTCTTAGGTCCACTAGTGTGTGTCCTAGGTCCACTAGTGTGGGTGTCTTAGGTCCACTAGTGTGTGTCTTAGGTCTACTAGTGCGTGTGTCTTAGGTCCACTAGTGTGTGTGTCTTAGGTCCACTAGTGTGTGTCTTAGGTAGAAGTAGAATGCAGTTACCAACATCCCAAAAAATGTTTAAATATGCTTAGGAAAGGTGAGTGTCGATTTGGATCAATATGTAGGTTTTTCCATCCTGACATGTGCCAAACCTCACTGGAGGACAGAAAATGCTATGACCTTAGCTGCCCACACTTTCACGTGAAAGGCACGGAACGCTACATAAAGAGTGGCAAGCAGGATAATGAATTTGGAGGAAACTCTATAATTTTTTTATACCAGACCGGCAGAGAATTCAAAAGGAGCAGCATGGAGAGTGTATGGAACTGGATGACAGATCCACTGGCATTCCAGAATTACAGATACAATTACCCACCGAAAGGGAAATACAACTACGACAGAAAACTGCCCTACAACAATCAGTACTGGTCAGAACAAACTCATTATGTCCACGATTAATGGACGTGCCGAAAAAGTCTCCCATTCAAACTATCACTAATAGAGTAACCTCATTCATCTTTGCCAACATACAAGGACTGAAAACAAGAACAAACAACAAAGTACAGTTCATAAATGGCCTCCTCACGGAGTCAAATGCAGTATTTGGAGCTTTCACAGAAACCCATGCAGGGGAATTGTTGGACAGTGAGATCTGGATTCCAGGATATAACCTATACAGGTGTGATAGGAAAATTAGGTCACATGGAGGAGTGGGTCTGTATATTAGGGAAGACCTTGTATGCTCGGAGCTCCTAAACGTTACAAATGAGGTGGTAGAGGTACTGGGATTAAAAATAGAGAAAATAAATTTAGTGATTATACTAATATACAAACCGCCAGATGCAACGGCTGAGGAATTCACAGAACAGATAAGCAAAATAGAGAATAGCCTTGATAATTTGGAGAACCCGATACCTGATATTATTTTCCTAGGTGACTTCAACTTGCCTAGTCTCAGGTGGAAAATAGCAAACAATAATATTATACCAGGAAATCTAACAGGACCTAACCAACCACAGATTAGAGAACTACTTAGATTCTGTGACAAATTTTCACTCAATCAGCAGATATCGGAGCCAACGAGAAATGAAAATATTCTAGATCTGGTCTTTACGAACAATGAAGACATTATCAGAGACATTACGATATCAGATACCACATACTCAGATCACAAACTCATTGAAGTGCAAACGACCATCAATACTCAGAATAGACCTAAAACGTTGATAAAGCGAGAGGGGCTATTCAGTAAATTCAATTTTAATAATAAAAGGATAGACTGGGAGATAATAAACAGGGAACTTACAAACATTCCATGGGGAACTGTTCTAAATAATACAAGTCCTACAGAAGGAATAGAAAAACTTACTTCAGAAGCGTATCAAGTCTGTCTGAAACATGTTCCTTTGAGGAAAGCCAGAAAGAGATCTAACGTAGAAAGAGAACGCAGACGACACTATAAACGCAGGAAAAAAATAACGGAACTGCTTATGCAGACACGAATTTCCCGTCAAAGAAGGAATAATTTAAATAGGGAGATTGAAGAAATCGAGCGGAAATTGAAACACTCATATGAAACTGAAGAAAGGCAGTTAGAACAGAAAGCAATTCAGGAAATAAAGAAAAATCCAAAATATTTCTTCTCATATGCGAAATCAAAAGCAAAAACCACTGCCAGTATTGGACCTATTCGTACAAGTGAAGGTTCATACACGGAGGATGACAAAGAAATTAGTGAAATCCTAAAAAAGCAGTATGAGGACATGTTTAGCACTCCAATAAACAACATGAAGGTGGAAGATCCAGACATTTTCTTTATGCGGGATATTCAAACCCCGGTAAATATAACTGATATAAACACGAGCGCACTAAATTTTGAAAAAGAAATTGAAAACATGCCCATGCACTCGGCCCCAGGTCCAGACTCATGGAATTCAATATTTATAAAGAAATGCAAAGTGCCGGTAGCACAGGCACTCAGTATAGTGTGGAGGAAGAGCTTGGACACGGGGGAGATACCAGATGCACTTAAAGTAGCAGACATAGCCCCTCTACACAAGGGAGGGAGCAAAGCATTGGCAAAAAATTATAGACCAGTTGCACTAACATCGCACATCATAAAAGTATTTGAGAGAGTGATTAGGAGTCAGGTCACCAATTTCATGGAGACCAATGACCTTCATAACCCAGGCCAACATGGATTTCGAGCGGGAAGATCGTGCCTCTCACAGCTACTTGAGCACTACGACAAAGTCACTGAGGCATTAGAAGAGAAACAGAATGCTGATGTGATATACACGGACTTCGCAAAGGCCTTCGATAAATGTGACCATGGCGTGATAGCACACAAAATGAAGTCAATGGGAATAACCGGTAAAGTAGGACGCTGGATACTCAGTTTTCTGTCAAACAGGACTCAGCGAGTAACTGTCAACCATATAAAATCTAGTCCAAGTGCAGTGAAAAGCTCTGTACCTCAGGGTACAGTCCTTGCACCACTGCTTTTCCTTATTCTCATATGAGATATAGACAAAAATACAAGTCACAGCTTCGTATCATCCTTTGCAGATGACACAAAAATCAGTATGAAAATTACCTTGGCTGAAGACATTGAAAAACTTCAAGCTGATATTAATAAAGTTTTCGACTGGGCATCAGAAAATAACATGATGTTTAACAGTGATAAATTCCAGGTACTCAGGTACGGTAAAAATGAGGACCTTAAACATAATACAGAGTACAAAACACAATCAAATGTACCCATAGTAGGAAAACAGCATGTAAAGGATTTGGGAATAATAATGTCGGACGACCTAACGTTTAAGGAGCATAACCAAGCAAATATTGCGACAGCCAGAAAAATGATAGGATGGATTACGAGAACTTTCAAATCCAGGGATCCCATCACAATGGTTGTACTCTTCAAGGCACTTGTGTTGTCCCGTCTTGAGTACTGCTCAGTACTCACTTCCCCCTTCAAAGCAGGAGAGATTGCTGAAATAGAGGGAATACAGAGAACATATACGGCACGCATAGACGCAATAAAGCACCTAAATTATTGGGATCGTCTCAAAGCCCTCCAAATGTACTCACTAGAAAGAAGACGAGAGAGATATCAAATAATATACACCTGGAAGATACTGGAGGGCCAAGTACCAAATCTACACAGTAAAATAACAACGTACTAGAGTGAACGACATGGAAGAAAATGTAGAATAGAACCAATGAAGAGCAGAGGTGCCATAGGCACAATCAGAGAACACTGTATAAACATCAGAGGTCCGCGGTTGTTCAACGTCCTCCCAGCAAGCATAAGAAATATTGCCGGAACAACAGTGGACATTTTCAAGAGGAAACTAGATTTATTCCTCCAAGGAGTGCCGGACCAACCGGGCTGTGGTGGGTATGTGGGCCTGCGGGCCGCTCCAAGCAACAGCCTGGTGGACCAAACTCTCACAAGTCGAGCCTGGCCTCGGGCCGGGCTTGGGGAGTAGAAGAACTCCCAGAACCCCATCAACCAGGTATCAACCAGGTATCAACCAGGTCCACTAGTGTGTGTCTTAGGTCCACTAGTGTGTGTCTCAGGTCTACTAGTGTGTGTGTCTTAGGTCCACTCGGGTGACTTAGGTCCGCTAGCGTGTATTGTCGGTCCACTAGTGTGTGTTGTAGGTCCAATAGTGTGTGTTGTATGTCCACTAGTGTCAGTAGCAGGTTCAATAGCGTGTGTTGTAGGTCCACTAGTGTGTTTTACAGGTACAGTAGTGTGTGTTGAAGGTCCACTAGTGTGTTGCAGATCCACTAGTGTGTGTGATGTAGATCCACTAGTGTGTGTTGTTGGTCCACTAGTGTGTGTTGTTGGTCCACTAGTGTGTGTTGCAGATCCAATAGTGTGTTTGTTGCAGATCCGCTAGTGTGTGTTGCAGGTCCACTAATGTGTGTTGAGGGTCCACTAGTGTGTGTTGTAGGTCCACTAGCGTGTGTTGTAGGTGCACTAGCGTGTGTTGTAGGTCCACTAGCGAGTGTTGTAGGTCCACTAATGTTTGTTCTAGGTCCACTAGTGTGAGTTGTAGGTCTACCAGTAGGTATTGTAGGTTCACTAGTGTGTGTTGTAGGTCCGATAGTGTGTGTTGCAGGTCCACTAGTGTGTGTTGTAGGTTCACTAGTGTGTGTTGTAGGTCCGATAGTGTGTGTTGCAGGTCCACTAGTGTGTGTTGCAGGTTCACTAGTGTGTGTTGTAGGCGCACTAGTGTGTGTTGTTCGTCCACTAGTGTGTGTTGCAGGTCCTCTAGTGTGTGTTGCAGGTCCTCTAGTGTGTGTCTTAGGGCCACTAGGATGTGTCTTAGGTCTGCTTGCGTGTGTTGTAGGTCCACTAGTTTGTGTCTTAGGTCCACTAGTGTGTGTGTGTCTTAGGTCCACGAGTGTGTGTCTTAGGTCCACTAGTGTGTGTGTGTCTTAGGTCCAGTAGTGTGTGTGTGTCTTAGGTCCACTAGTGTGTGTGTCTTAGGTCCACTAGTGTGTGTGTGTCTTAGGTCCAGTAGTGTGTGTGTGTCTTAGGTCCACTAGTGTGTGTGTCTTAGGTCCACTAGTATGTGTCTTAGGTCCACTAGTGTGTGTCTTAGGTCCACTAGCGTGTGTTGTAGGTCCACTAGTGTGTGTTGTAGGCGCACTAGTGTGTGTTGTTCGTCCACTAGTGTGTGTTGCAGGTCCTCTAGTGTGTGTTGCAGGTCCTCTAGTGTGTGTCTTAGGGCCACTAGGATGTGTCTTAGGTCTGCTTGCGTGTGTTGTAGGTCCACTAGTTTGTGTCTTAGGTCCACTAGTGTGTGTGTGTCTTAGGTCCACGAGTGTGTGTCTTAGGTCCACTAGTGTGTGTGTGTCTTAGGTCCACTAGTGTGTGTGTGTCTTAGGTCCACTAGTGTGTGTGTCATAGGTCCACTAGTGTGTGTGTGTCTTAGGTCCAGTAGTTTGTGTGTCATAGGTCCACTAGTGTGTGTGTCTTAGGTCCACTAGTATGTGTCTTAGGTCCACTAGTGTGTGTCTTAGGTCCACTAGCGTGTGTTGTAGGTCCACTAGTGTGTGTGTTGTAGGTCAACTAGTGTATGTTGCAGGTCCACAAGTGTGTGTTGTAGGTCCACTAGTGTGTTTTGCAGGTACACTAGTGTGTGTTGAAGGTCCACTAGTGTGTGTTGCAGGTCCACCAGTGTGTGTTGTAGGTCAACTAGTTTATGTTGCAGCATCTACAAGTGTGTGTTGTAGGTCCACTAGTGTGTGTGTCTTTGGTCCACTAGTGTGTGTGTCTTAGGTCCACTAGTGTGTGTGTCTTAGGTCCACTAGTGTGTGTGTCTTAGGTCAACTAGTGTGTGTGTCTTAGGTCCACTAGTGTGTGTCTTCGCTCCACTAGTGTGTGTCTTAGGTCCACTAGTGTGTGTCTCAGGTCTACTAGTGTGTGTGTCTTAGGTCCACTAGGGTGACTTAGGTCCGCTAGCGTGTGTTGTCGGCCCACTAGTGTGTGTTGTATGCCCACTAGTGTGTGTTGTAGGTCCACTAGTGTGAGTAGCAGGTTCAATAGCGTGTGTTGTAGGTCCACTAGTGTGTTTTACAGGTACACTAGTGTGTGTTGAAGGTCCACTAGTGTGTGTTGCAGGTCCACTAGTGTGTGTTGTAGATCCACTAGTGTGTGTTGTTGGTCCACTAGTGTGTGTTGTTGGTCCACTAGTGTGTGTTGCAGATCCAATAGTGTGTTTGTTGCAGATCCGCTAGTGTGTGTTGCTGCATCCACAAGTGTGTGTTGTAGGTCCACTAGTGTGTGTGTCTTAGGTCCACTAGTGTGTGTGTCTTAGGTCCACTAGTGTGTGTGTCTTTGGTCCACTAGTGTGTGTGTCTTAGGTACACTAGTGGACCTGCAACACACACATGTTGAGTAGCATGTTCAATAGCGAGTGTTGTTGGTCCACTAGTGTGTGTTGCAGATCCAATAGTGTGTGTTGCAGGTCCTCTAGTGTGTGTTGCAGATCCACTAGCGTGTGTTGCAGGTCCACTAGCGAGTGTTGTATGTCTACTAGTGTGTGTCTTAGGTCCATAAGTATGTGTCTTAGGTCTGCTAGCGTGTGTTGTAGGTCCACTAGTGTGTGCCTTAGGTCCACTAGTGTGTGTTTCTAAGGTCCACTATTGTGTGTGTCTTAGGTCCACTAGTGTGTGTCTTAGGTCCACTAGTGTGTGTCTTAGGTCCACTAGTGTGTGTCTTAGGTCCACTAGCGTGTGTTGTAGGTCCACTAGTGTGTGTCTTAAGTCCACTAGGGTGTGTCTTAGGTTCGGTAGAGTGTGTTGTAGGTCCAGTAGTGTGTGTTGTAGGTTCACTAGCGTGTGTTGTAGGTCCACTTGTGTGTGTGTTGGAGGTCCAATATTGTGTGTTGTAGGTCCACTAACGTGTGTCGTAGGTCCACTAGTGTGTGTTGTTGGTCCACTAGCGTGTGTTGTAGGTCCACTAGCGTGTGTTGAAGGTCCACTATTGTGTGTTGTAGGTTCACTAGTGTGTATGTTGTAGGTCCACAAACGTGTGTCGTAGATCCACTAGTGTGTGTTGTAGGTCCACTAGCGTATGTTGTAGGTCCACTAGTGTGTGTTGTAGGTCCACTAGTGTGTGTTGTAGGTCCACTAGTGTCTGTTGTAGGTCCACTAGTGTGTGTTGTAGATCCACTAGTGTGTGTTGTAGGTCCACTAGCATGTGTTGTAGGTCCGCTAATGTGTGTCATAGGTTCACTTGCGTGTGTTGTAGGTACACTAGCGTGTGTTGTAGGTCCACTAGTGTGTGTCTTAGGTCCACTAGTGTGTGTCTCAGGTCCACTAGTTTGTGTGTCTTAGGTCCACTAGTGTGTGTGTGTCTTAGGTCCACTAGGGTGTCTTAGGTCCGCTAGCGTGTGTTGAGGGTCCACTAGTGTGTGTTGTAGGTTCTCTAGCGTGTGTTGTAGGTCCACTAGTGTGTGTTGTAGGTCCACTAGCGTGTGTTGTAGGTCCACTAGTGTGTGTTGTCGGTCCACTAGTGTGTGTTGTAGGTACACTAGCGTGTGTTGTAGGTCCAGTAGTGTGTGTTTTAGGTCCACTAGTGTGTGTCTCAGGTCCACTAGTTTGTGTGTCTTAGGTCCACTAGGGTGTCTTAGGTCCGCTAGCGTGCGTTGTGGGTCCACTAGTGTGTGTTGTTGGTCCACTAGTGTGTGTTGTAAGTCCACTAGTGTGAGTAGCAGGTTCAACAGCGTGTTTTGTAGGTCCGCTAGTGTGTTTTGCAGGTTTTGCAGGTTTTGCAGGTAGTGTGTGTTGAAGGTCCGCTAGTGTGTGTTGCAGGTCCACTAATGTGTGTTGCAGGTTCACTAGTGTGTGTTGTAGGTCCACTAGCGTGTGTTGTAAGTCCACTAGCGTGTGTTGTAGGTCCACTAGTGTGTGTTATAGTTCCAATAGCGTGTGTTATAGGTACACTAGCGTGTGTCGTAGGTCCACTAGTGTGTGTGTCTTAGTGTGCCTCCTTCCTCCTCGTTCTACTCCTTCTTCCTCGCCCTCCTGCTCCTTCCTCCTTCCTCCTCGCTCTCCTCCTCCTTTTTTCCTTGCCATCCTTCTTACTTCTCGCCCTCCTCTTCGCCCTCCTCCTCCTCCTTCCTCCTCGCCCTCCTCCTCCTCCTTCCTCCTCGCCCTCCTCCTCCTTCCTCCTCGCCCTCCTCCTCCTTCCTCCTCGCCCTCCTCCTCCTTCGCCCTCGCTCTCCTCCTCCTTCCTCCTCACCATCCTCCTTGTCCTCCTCCTTCCATCTCATCATCCTCCTCGTCCTCCTCCTCCTCCTTCCTCCTCGCCCTCCACCTTCCTCCTTTTCCTGCTCCTCCTCCTCCTTCCTCCTTGCCCTACTCCTCCTTCCTCCTCTCTCTACTCCTCCTTCCTTCTCTCCCTCCTCCTCCTTCCTCCTCGCCCTATTCCTCCGTCCTTCTCCTCCTCCTTCGTCCTCGCCCTCCTCCTTACTCCTTGGCATCCTCCTGCCTTCTCCTCCTTCCACCTCGCCTTCCTCCTCGCCCTCCTCATTCCTCCTCGTTCTCCTCCTTCCTCCTCGCCCTCCTCCTCCTTCCTCCTCGCCCTCCTCCTCGTTCCTCCTCGCCCTCCTCCTCCTTCGTCCTTGCTCTCCTCCTCCTTCGTCCTCGCTCTACTCCTCCTTCTTCCTCGCCCTCTTTTTTCCTCGTCACCATCCTCCTTCCTCCTCCTCCTCCTTCCTCCTGACCATCCTCCTCGTCCTCCTCCTCCTCGCCCTCCTCCTTCCTCCTCACCATCCTCCTTCCTCCTCGTCCTAGGGACGAGGGAGGAGGGCGAGAAGGAAGGAGGAGGAGGGCGAGAAGGAAGAAGGAGAAGGGCGAGAAGGAAGGAAAAGGAGGACAGAAGGAAGGAAGAGGGCGAGGAGGAAGGAGGAGGAGGTCGAGGAAGCAGGAGGGCAAGGAGGAGAGCGAGGAGCAGGAGGCGTCGAGGAAGGAGGAGGAGGAGAGCAAAGAGGAATGAGGAGGAGGACGAGGACGAGGAGGAAAGAGGAGTAGGAGGGCAATGAGGAAGGAGGAGGAGAGCGAGGATGAAGGATGAGGGAAAGGAGGTAGGAGGAGGGCGAGGAGGAAGGAGGTGGAGGAAGGAGGAGGAGGAAGGTGTAGTAGGAGGGCGAAGAGGAAGGAGGAGACCGATGAGGAGGAGGGCGAGAAGGAAAAGGAGGGCGAGGAGGAAGGAGGAGGGCGAGGAGGAAGGAGGAAGAATTCCAGGTAAGAGGATGAGGTCGAGACGAAAGGAGGAGGTCGAGGAGGAAGGAGGAGGACGAGGAGAGTGAGGAGGAAGGAGGAGGAGGAGGGAGGAGGAGGAGGAAGGAGGAGAGCGAGGAGGAAAGAGGAGAAGGTGAGGAGGAAGGAGGGCGGCGAGGTGGAAGGAGGAGGAGGGCGTGGAGGAAGGAGGAGGAAAGCGAGGAGGGAGGAGGAGGAGGGCGAGGAGGAAGGAGGAGAAGGAGAGCGAGGAGGAAGGAGGAGGAATGCGAGGAGGAAGGAGGAGAAGGAGAGTGAGGAAGAAGGAGGAGGAGGGCGAGGAGACAGGAGGCGGGCAAGGAGGAAGGAGGAGGAGGGCGAGGAGGAAGGAAGAGGGTGAGGAGGAAGGAGGAGGAGGGCGTGGAGGAAGGAGGAGGAGAGGAAGGAGGAAGATTGCGAGGAGGAGGAGGGCGAGGAAGTAGGAGGAGGAGAGCGAGGAGGAAGGAGGAGGAGACCGAGGAGGAAGGAGGAGGAGGGCGAAGAGGAAGGAGGAGGAGGAGGGCGAGGAGGAAGGAGGAGGAGGGCGAGGAGAAAGGAGGAGGAGGAGGGCGAGGAGGAAGGCGAAAAGGAAGGAGGAGGATGTTAAAGAGGAAGTTAAGGAGAAGAGCAAGAAGAAAGGAGGTTTAGGAGAAGAGCAAGAAGAAAGGAGGAGTAGGAGGTCGAGAAAGAGGTGGAAGGAGGAGGTCGAGGAGGAAGAGGTCAAGGAGGAAGGAGGAAAATTCCAGTAGAAGGATGAAGTCGAGGAAGAAGGAGAATGATATTGAGGAGGAAGGAGGAGAAGATCAAGGAGGAAGGAGGGAGAGGAGGAGGTCGAGGCAGAGGAGGAAGGAGGATGAAAAAGAGGAGGAAGGATTAGGTCTAAGAGGAAGGAGGAAGAAGAGGGAGAGGAAAGGAGGAAGGGGGAAGGAGCAGGACGTCTGGGGGGAAAGGGGGGAATTAGGTAACGGAGGAGAAGGAGGGGGAAGAATAGCAGGGTAGGAGTAGTACAGGTAAGAGGGGGAGGGGGAAGGGAGGAGGAGTAAGAGAAGGGGGATGAGAAGGAAAGGAAGAGAAGGGTAGAGAGGAGGGGTTAGAGAAGGGGAAGAGGAAAGAGAAGGTGGGTAAGGCGGGGGGAGGAGTAAGAGAAGGGGGATGAGGAGGAAGGGGAAGAGAGGAGGGGCAAGAGAAGGGGGGATGAGGAGGAAGGGGAAGAGAAGAGGGGCAAGAGAAGGGGGAATGAGGAGGAAGGGGAAGATGGGAGGGGGTTGGAGAAGGAAGGGTTAGAGCAGGGAGGGAGGGGGTGATGGTCACTACGCGCGGGTATAAACACTGGACCACCCTACTGACCCTCGCCTGGTGACCCACATCACAACCGTCGCTGCCTCACCAACCTGGATGTTCACTTAATAATATTAATTTAATTCATTAGTAAAATCGGAGATAAAGTTATGCAAAACATTATTATCTTATTCTTTATTTTTCTTGCTGTATTTGATGAAGATGAACACACCATAGTCATCTACCAAGACATGCCTGTTTAATCCAGAGCCTGGTCGCGTTACACTCCCTCCCCATCTTCTCCTCCCCACCTTCCCCTCTTCCCTCCTCCCCACCTTCCCCTCTTCCCTCCTCCCTTCTTACCCTCTCCTCTTCCCCTTCCTCCTCCTTATTCCCTTTCTCTTACCCCTCTTGCAGCCGGTCGGCCGAGCGGACAGCACGCGGGACTTGTGATCCTGTGGTCCCGGGGTCGATCCCGGGCGCCGGCGAGAAACAATGGGCAGAGTTTCTTTCACCCTATGCCCCTGTTACCTAGCAGTAAAATAGGTACCTGGGTGTTAGTCAGCTGTCACGGGCTGCTTCCTGGGGGTGGAGGCCTGGTCGAGGACCGGGCCGCGGAGACACTAAAAAAGCCCCGAAATCATCTCAAGATAACCTCAAGATAACCTCCCCTACTCTTTCCCTTCCTTCACATCCCCCCTTCTCTTACCCCCTCCTCCTCCTTATCCCACTTCCCTTACCCCTCCCCCTGCTCTTCCCCTTCTCTTACCCCTCCTCTTCCCCTTCTCCTACACCTCCTCTTCCCCCTTCTCCTACCCCTCCTCTTCCCCCCTTCTCTTACCCCTCCCCCTCCTTAACCCACCGTTCTCTTACTTCTTCCCCTACCCTCACCCCCTCCACTTCCCCTTCCTTCTCATCCCCCTTCCCTCACTCCTCCTCTTTGCCCTCTCCCGTTTCCCTCTACTACTTCAACCCCTGCTATTCTCCCCCTTCTTCTTCTCCTCCTTCACTTAGTTTCCCCCCTCCCCGTACGTCCTCCTCCTTGTACCACCTCCTTCCCCCTCCCCCGTCCTCCTAGACCTACTCCTTCCTCCTCTATCTCATCCTCTTTCCTCCTCTGCCTCAACCTCCTCCCCCTCTTCCTGCTCCTCCTTCTTCCTCCTCGATCTCCTCCTCCTCTTCCTGCTCCTCCTTCTTTCTCCTCCTTAAATCCTCCTCGACCTCCTCCTCCTTCCTCCTCACCCTCCTCCTCCTCCTTCCTCCTAGCCCTCCTCCTTCTCCTTCCTCCTCGTTCTGTTCCTTTCTCCTCGCCGTCCTCCTCCTTCCTCCTCACCCTCCTCCTCCTTCCTCCTTGCCCTCTTCCTCATTCCACCTCTCCTTCCTCCTCTCCCTCCTCCTCCTTCCTCATTGCCCTCCTCCTCCTCCTTCCTCCTCACCTTCCTCTTCCTTGCTCTCCTCCTCCTTCCTCTTCGCCCTCCTCCTTCCTCCTTGCCCTCCTCCTCCTCCTTCTTCCTCGTCCTCCTTCTCCTTCCTCCTCACCATCCTCCTTCCTCCTCGTCCTCCTTCTTCCTCTCCCTCCTCCTTCCTCCTCACCATCCTCCTTCCTCCTCGTCCTCCCTCCTCAACCTCCTTCTTTCTCCTCGCCCTCCTCCTCCTCCTTCCACCTCGCCTTCCTCCTCGCCCTCCTCCTCCTCCTTCCACCTCGCCTTCCTCCTCGCCCTCCTCCTTCCTCCTCACCCTACTCCTCCTTCCTCCTCGCCATCCTCCACCTTCCTCCTCGTACTCCTCCTCGCCCTCCTCCTCCTTCCTCCTCGCCCTCCTCCTCCTTTGTCCTCACTCTCCTCCTCCTTCCTCCTCGCCCTCCTCCTTCCTCCTCACCATCCTCCTTCCCCCTCGTCCTCCTCCTTCCTCCTCACCATCCTCCTTCCTCCTCACCATCCTCCTTCCTCCTCGTCCTCCTTCTTCCTCGCCCTCCTCCTTCCTCCTTCCTCCTCGTCCTCCCTCCTCGCCCTCCTTCTTTCTCCTCGCCCTCCTCCTCCTTCCACCTCACCTTCTTCCTCGCCCTCCTACTCGCCCTCCTCCTTCCTCCTCGTCCTACTCCTTCTTCCTCGCCCTCTGGCTCCTTCCTCCTTCCTCCTCGCTCTCCTCCTCCTTCCTCCTTGCGATCCTCCTTACTTCTCGCTCTCCTCCTCGCCGTCCCCTCCTCCTTCCTCCTCGCCCTTCTCCTCTTTTCCTCCTCGTCCTACTCCTCCTTCCTACTCCTTCTTCCTCCTCGCCCTTCTCCTTCCTCCTCGCCCTCCTCCTCCTTCCTCCTCGCCCTCCTCCTCCTTCGTCCTCACTCTCCTCCTCCTTCCTCCTTCGCCCTCCTTCCTCCTCGCCTTCGTCCTTCCTCCTCGCTCTCCTCTTCCTTCCTCCTTGCGATCCTCCTTACTTCTCGCCCTCCTCCTCGCCGTCGCCCTCCTTCCTCCTCGCTCTCCTCCTCCTCTTCCTCCTCGCCCTACTCCTCCTTCCTCCTCGCCCTCCTCCTCCTTCCACCTCGCCTTCCTCCTCCTCCTCCTCGTCCTACTCCTTCCTTCCTCGCCCTTTCTCCTTCCTCCTTCCTCCTCCTCCTCCTTCCTCCTTGCCCCTCCTCCTCCTTCCTCCTCGCCCTCCTTCCTCGTCCTCCTCCTCCTTCCTCCTCGCCCTCCTCCTCCTTCCTCCTCGCCCTCCTCCTCCTTCCTCCTCGCTCTCCTCCTCCTCTACTCCTCCTCACCTCCTCCTCGTCCTCCTCCTCCTCCTCCTTCTCCCTCCTCCTCCTTCCTCCTCACTCATCCTCCTTCCTCCTCACATCCTCCCTCCTCCTTCCTCCTCACCTCCTCCTCGTCCTCCTCCTCCTCGCTTCCTCCTTGCCCTCCTCCTTCCTCCTCCTCCTACCTCCTCCTCCTCCTCCTCGCTCCTCCTCCTTCCCTCGCTTTCCTCCTCCTTCCTCCTCGCCTTCCTCCTTCCTCCTTGCCCTCCTCCTTCCTTCTCCTTCTCCTCCTCCTTCCTCCTCGCCCCCTCCTCCTCCTTCCTCCTTGCCCTCCTCCTCCTCCTTCCTACTCGCCTTCCTCCTTCCTCCTCGCCCTCCTCCTCCTTCCTCCTTGCCCTCCTTTTTCCTCCTCGTCCTCCTTCTTCCTCGCTCTCTTCCTTTCTCCTCACCATCCTCCTTCCTCCTCGTCCTCCACCTCCCTCCTCACCCTCCTTCTTTCTCCTCGCCCTCCTCCTCCTTTCACCTCGCCTTCCTCCTCGCCCTCCTCCTTCCTCCTCGTCCTACTCCTTCTTCCTCGCCCTCTTGCTCGTTCCTCCTCGCCTTCCTCCTTCCTCCTCGCTCTCCTCCTCCTTCCTCCTCGCCCTACTCCTCCTTCCTCCTCGCCCTCCTCCTCCTTCCTCCTCGCCCTCCTCCTCGTTCTCCTCCTCGCCCTCCTCCTCCTTCCTCCTCGCCCTCCTCCTCCTTTGTCCTCACTCTCCCCCTCCTTCCTCTTCGCCCTCCTCCTTCCTCCTCACCATCCTCCTTCCTCCTCGTCCTCCTCCTTCCTCCTCACAATCCTCCTCGTCCTCCTCCTCCTCCTTCCTTCTAGCCCTCCTCCTTCTCCTTCCTCCTCGTTCTATTCCTTACTCCTCGCCCTCCTCCTCCTTCCTCCTCGCCCTCCTTCTCGTACTCCTCCTCGCCCTCCTCCTCCTTCCTCCTCGCCCTCCTTCTCGTTCTCCTCCTCGCCCTCCTCCTCCTTCCTCCTCGCCCTCCTCCTCCTTTGTCCTCACTCTCCTCCTCCTTCCTCTTCGCCCTCCTCCTTCCTCCTCACCATCCTCCTTCCCCCTCGTCCTCCTCCTTCCTCCTCACAATCCTCCTCATCCTCCTCTTCCTCCTTCCTCCTTGCCCTCTTCCTCATTCCACCTCTCCTTCCTCCTCTCCCTCCTCCTCCTTCCGCATTGCCCTCCTCCTCCTCCTTCCTCCTCACCTTCCTCTTCCTTGCTCTCCTCCTCATTCCTCCTCGCCCTCCTCCTTCCTCCTTGCCCCCTCCTCCTCCTCCTTCCTCCTCGTCCTCCTTCTCCTTCCTCCTCGCCCTCCTCCTTCCTCCTTGCTCTCCTCCTCCTTCCTCCTTGCTCTCCTCCTCCTTCCTCCTCGCCCTCCTCCTTCCTCCTCGCCCTCCTTCTTCCTCCTCACCATCCTCCTTCCTCCTCGTCCTCCCTCCTCAACCTCCTTCTTTCTCCTCGCCCTCCTCCTCCTCCTTCCACCTCGCCTTCCTCCTCGCCCTCCTCCTTCCTCCTCACCCTACTCCTCCTTCCTCCTCGCCATCCTCCTCCTTCCTCCTCGCCCTCCTCGTACTCCTCCTCGCCCTCCTCCTCCTTCCTCCTCGCCCTCCTCCTCCTTTGTCCTCACTCTCCTCCTCCTTCCTCTTCGCCCTCCTCCTTCCTCCTCACCATCCTCCTTCCTCCTCGTCCTCCTCCTTCCTCCTCACCATCCTCCTTCCTCCTCACCATCCTCCTTCCTCCTCGTCCTCCTTCTTCCTCGCCCTCCTCCTTCCTCCTCACCATCCTCCTTCCTCCTCGTCCTCCCTCCTCGCCCTCCTTCTTCCTCCTCGCCCTCCTCCTCCTTCCACCTCGCCTTCCTCCTCGCCCTCCTCCTCGCCCTCCTCCTTCCTCCTCGTCCTACTCCTTCTTCCTCGCCCTCTGGCTCCTTCCTCCTCGCCTTCCTCCTTCCTCCTCGCTCTCCTCCTCCTTCCACCTTACGACCCTCCTTACTTCTCGCTCTCCTCCTCGCCGTCCCCCTCCTTCCTCCTCGCCCTCCTCCTCCTTCCTCCTCGCCCTCCTCCTCCTTCGTCCTCACTCTCCTCCTCCTTCCTCTTCGCCCTCCTCCTTCCTCCTCGCCCTCGTCCTTCCTCCTCGCTCTCCTCTTCCTTCCTCTTTGCGATCCTCCTTACTTCTCGCCCTCCTCCTCGCCGTCGCCCTCCTTCCTCCTCGCTCTCCTCCTCCTTCCCCTCCTCCTTCCTCCTCGCCCTACTCCTCCTTCCTCCTCGCCCTCCTCCTCCTTCCACCTCGCCTTCCTCCTTCCTCCTCGTCCTACTCCTTCTTCCTCGCCCTTTTCCTCCTTCCTACTCGCCTTCCTCCTTCCTCCTCGCCCTCCTCCTCCTTCCTCCTTGCCCTCCTTTTTCCTCCTCGTCCTCCTTCTTCCTCGCTCTCTTCCTTTCTCCTCACCATCCTCCTTCCTCCTCATCCTCCACCTCCCTCCTCACCCTCCTTCTTTCTCCTCGCCCTCCTCCTCCTTCCACCTCGCCTTCCTCTTCGCCCTCCTCCTTCCTCTTCGTCCTACTCCTTCTTCCTCGCCCTCTTGCTCGTTCCTCCTCGCCTTCCTCCTCGCTCTCCTCCTCCTTCCTCCTTGCGATCCTCCTTACTTCTCGACCTCCTTCTCGCCGTCGCCCTCCTTCCTCCTCGCTCTCCTCCTCCTTCCTCCTCGCCCTACTCCTCCTTCCTCCTCACCCTACTCCTTCTTCCTCCTCGCCCTCCTCCTCCTTCCTCCTCGCCCTCCTCCTCGTACTCCTCCTCGCCCTCCTCCTCCTTTGTCCTCACTCTCCTCCTCCTTCCTCTTCGCCCTCCTCCTTCCTTTTCACCATCCTCCTTCCCCCTCGTCCTCCTCCTTCCTCCTCACAATCCTCCTCATCCTCCTCTTCCTCCTTCCTTCATGCCCTCTTCCTCATTCCACCTCTCCTTCCTCTTCTCCCTCCTCCTCCTTCCTCATTGCCCTCCTCCTCCTCCTTCCTCCTCACCTTCCTCTTCCTTGCTCTCCTCCTCCTTCCTCCTCGCCCTCCTCCTTCCTCCTTGCCCCCCCTCCTCCTCCTTCCTCCTCGTCCTCCTTCCTCTTTCCTCCTCGCCCTCCCTCCTCCTTCCTCCTTGCTCTCCTCCTCCTTCCTCCTTGCTCTCCTCCTCCTTCCTCCTCGCCCTCCTCCTTCCTCCTCGCCCTCCTCCTTCCTCCTCACCATCCTCCTTCCTCCTCATTATCCTCCTTCTTCCTCGCCCTCCTCCTCCTTCGTCCTCACTCTCCTCCTCCTTCCTCTTCGCCCTCCTCCTTCCTGCTCCCTATCCTCCTTCCTCCTCGCCTTCCTCCTTCCTCCTCACCATCCTCCTCGTCCTCCTCCTCCTCCTCCTCCTTCCTCCTTGCCCTCCTCCTCCTTCCACCTCGCCTTCCTCCTTCCTCCTCGTCCTACTCCTTCTTCCTCGCCCTTTTTCTCCTTCCTACTCGCCTTCCTCCTTCCTCCTCACCCTCCTCCTCCTTCCTCCTCGTCCTCCTTCTTCCTCCCCCTCCTCCTTCCTCCTCACCATCCTCCTTCCTCCTCGTCCTCCACCTCCCTCCTCACCCTCCTTCTTTCTCCTCGCCCTCCTCCTCCTTCCACCTCGCCTTCCACTTCGCTCTCCTCCTTCCTCCTTGCCCTCCTCCTTCTTCCTCGTCCTCCTTCTCCTTCCTCCTCGCCCTCCTCCTTCCTCCTTCCTCCTCGCCCTCCTCCTTCCTCTTCGCCCTCCTCCTTCCTCCTCACCATCCTCCTTCCTCCTGGTCCTCCTTCTTCCTCGCCCCCCTCCTCCTTCTTCCTCACCATCCTCCTTCCTCCTCGTCCTCCCTCCTCCTCCTCCTTCTTTCTCTCCTCGCCCTCCTCCTCCTTCCACCTCGCCTTCCTCCTCGCCCTCCTCCTTCCTCCTCGTCCTACTCCTTCTTCCTTGCCCTCTTGCTCCTTCCTCCTCGCCTTCCTCCTTCCTCCTCGCTCTCCTCCTCCTTCCTCCTTGCGATCCTCCTTACTTCTCGCCCTCCTCCTCCTTCCCCCTCCTCCTTTGTCCTCACTCTCCTCCTCCTTCCTCTTCGCCCTCCTCCTTTCTCCTCACCATCCTCCTTCCTCCTCGTCCTCCTCCTTCCTCCTCGCCCTCCTCCTCGTACTCCTCCTCGCCCTCCTCCTCCTTCCTCCTCGCCCTCCTCCTCCTTCCTCCTCGCCCTCCTCCTCCTTCCTCCTCGCCCTCCTCCTCCTTTGTCCTCACTCTCCTCCTCCTTCCTCTTCGCCCTCCTCCTTCCTCTTCACCATCCTCCTTCCCCCTCGTCCTCCTCCTACCTCCTCACAATCCTCCTCGTCCTCCTCTTCCTCCTTCCTCCTTGCCCTCTTCCTCATTCCACCTCTCCTTCCTCCTCCTTCCTCCTTGCCCCCTCCTCCTCCTTCCTCCTCGTCCTCCTTCTCCTTTCTCCTCGCCCTCCTCCTTCCTTCCTGCTCTCCTCCTCCTTCCTCCTCGCCCTCCTCCTTCCTCCTCGCCCTCCTCCTTCCTCCTCACCATCCTCCTTCCTCCTCACCATCCTCCTTCCCCCTCGTCATCCTTCTTCCTCGCCCTCCTCCTTCCTCCTCATCATCCTCCTTCCTCCTCGTCCTCCCTCCTCGCCCTCCTTCTTTCTCCTCGCCCTCCTCCTCCTTCCACCTCGCCTTCCTCCTCGCCCTCCTCCTTCCTCCTCGTCCTACTCCTTCTTCCTCGCCCTCCTCCTCCTTCCTTCTGACCCTCCTCCTTACTTCTCGCCCTCCTCCTTCTTCCTCCTTGCCCTACTCCTCCTTCCTCCTCGCTCTACTCCTCCTTCCTCCTCGCCCTCTTCCTCCTTCCTCCTCGCCCTATTCCTCCGTCCACCTCCTCCTCCTTCCTCCGCGCCCTCCTCCTTACTCCTCGGCATCCTCCTGCCTCCTCGCCCTACTCCTCGACCTCCTCCTCCTTCCTCCTCCTCGTTCTCCTCCTTCCTCCTCGCCCTCCTCCTCCTTCCTCCTCGCCCTCCTCTTCCTTCGTCCTCGCTCTACTCCTCCTTCCTCCTCGCCTCTTTTTTCCTCGTCACCATCCTCCTTCCTCCTCCTCCTCCTTCCTCCTGACCATCCTCCTCGTCCTCCTCCTCCTCGCCCTCCTCCTTCCTCCTCACCATCCTCCTTCCTCCTCGTCCTCCTCCTCCTCCTCTTTCCTCCTCCTCCTCGCCCTCCTCCTTCCTTCTCACCATCCTCCTCGCCCTCCTCCTCCTTCCACCTCGCTCTCCTCCTTCCTCCTCGTCCTACTCCTTCTTCCTCGCCCTCCTCCTTACTCCTCGCCCTCCATCTCCTTCCTCCTCGCCCTCCTTCTTCTTCCTTGCCCTACTCCTCCTTCCTCCTCGCTCTACTCCTGTTTCCTCCTCCTCCTCGTTGCTCTACTCCTCCTTCCTCTTCTTCCTCGCCCTCCTCCTCCTTCCTTCTCGCCCTCCTCCTTCCTCCTCGCCCTACTCCTCCTTCCTCCTCGCCCTACTCTTCCTTCCTCCTCGCTCTCCTACTCCTCCTTCCTCCTCGTCCTTCCTTCTCTCCGTCCTCCTCCTTGAATCTGTGGAATCTGTGGAAATGAATGAGCAAATGTGCTGGCTGCTGAAGGCGCTGTAGGAAACCACGTTGGTTTCATTTTGGATACAAATGTCCATGGATATTTAGAATGGAAACAATTATAGTTGAGCATGCAGAGGAGTGTAAGAATCTGTGGTGAGAGTGGAGGACACAGCCTTGACAACTATACTTCAGAGAATGTAAACATGTAAACATTGAGAATGTAGGACAACAAAAAGTCTTCAGAATCTTTCACACCGCTATTGAGCAACATTTACAATTTATGTAAATTATTTTAGGGAATAATACACATTTTATATTTAAACATGTCATTAGTCTTTAGTGGAATACATAAGGAGTCAAATTGTTTTAAAAAGAGCGATTTTTAGAAAATTTTGAAAACTACTTTTTCTGATCCTAGAATAAATAAATGTATTTTGAGGGTTTCATTCAGCTATTATATATCATTCACAATTTATTAATGAATTTTACAAAAAAACTACATAAAATTTACATTTAAACATGAAAAAACTATTTGTAATACATTAGGAACAAAATAGTTGTAGAAAAACAATTTATTAATAAACATATGTGTTTGGATTTTTGGATTAAAAGTTTCTCAAAGGCTCTCCTGCACCATTCTCAATGCAAGTCGTTCCTACACCTATGGGAAGAGATAGATGAACGTTTTCTATATGATTTGTTTTTGCTGGGGTGTTGAAGATCCAGTAGTGTGTGTTGCAAGTCATGTACTGAGTGTTGTAGGTACAATAGTGTGTGTTGCAGGTTATCTTGAGATGATTTCGGGGCTTTTTTTTTAGTGTCCCCACGGCCCGGTCCTCGACCAGGCCTCCACCCCAGGAATCAGCCCGTGACCGCTGACTAACTCCCAGGTACCTATTTTACAGCTAGGTTACGGAGGCATAGGGTGAAAGAAACTCTGACCATTGTTTCTCGCCGGCGCCCGAGAAGGAACCCAGGATCACAGGATCACAAGTCCAATGTGCTGTCCGTTCGGCCGGCCGGCTCCCTCCACTAATGGTCCATGGTCAGGTCAGGTCCACTAATGTGTTGTAGGTCCACTAATGTGTGTTGTAGATCCATTAGTGTGCGTTGTAGGTCCACCTAGTGTGTGTTGTATGTCTACTAGTGTGTGTCTTAGGTCCACTAGGATGTGTCTTAGGTCCACTAGTGTGTGTTGTAGATCCACTAGTGTGTATTTTAGGTCCACTAGTCTGTGTGTCTCAGGTCCACTAGTGTGTGTGTCTTAGGTCCACTAGGGTGTCTTAGGTCCGCTAGCGTGTGTTTTGGGTCCACTAGTGTGTGTTGTAGGTCCACTAGTGTGTGTTGTAGGTCCACTAGCGTGTGTTGAAGGTCCACTAGTGTGTGTTGTAGGTCCACTAGTGTGTGTGTTGTAGGTCCACTAACGTGTGTTGTAGGTTCACCAGTGTGTGTTGTAGGTCCACTAGCGTATGTTGTAAAACCACTAGTGAGTGTTGTAGGTCCACTAGTGTGTGTTGTAGGTCCACTAGTGTGTGTTGTAGGTCCAGTAGTGTGTGTCATAGGTCAACTAGCGTGTGTTGTAGGTACACAAGCGTGTGTTGTAGGTCCACTAGTGTGTGTCTTAGGTCCACTAGGGTGTCTTAGGTCCACTAGTGTGTGTTGTAGGTCCACTAGTGTGTGTTTTAGGTCCACTAGTGTGTGTTGTAGGTCCACTAGTGTGTGTGTCTTAGGTCATCTAGGGTGGTACCTTTTTTTTTTTTTTTTTTTTTTTTTTTCCCTTTTTTTCCCCCCCCTTTTTTTTTTTTTTTTTTTTTTTTTTTTTTTTTTGGCCCCCCTTTTTTCCCCTTTTTTTTTTTTTTTTTGTGTATCCACTACTACGTGTGTTGTGTGTGTGTCCAGGTCCACTAGGTCCATTTGCTATTGTGTGTGTTGTTGGTCCACTAGTGTGTGTTGCAGGTCCACTAGCGTGTGTTGTAGGTCCACTAGCGTGTGTTGAAGGTCCACTAGTGTGTGTTGAAGGTCCACTGTGTGTAGGTGCCACTAGTTGTGTGTTGGTCCACTAGTGTGTTTGGTTCATTGCGTGTGTTGTAGGTCCGTTTTAAGTTCACTAGTGTGTGTTGTAGGTCCACTAGTGTGTTGTAGGTTCACTAGTGTGTGTTGATGATCCACTAGTGTGTGTTGTAGGTCCACTAGTGTGTCATAGGTCTACTTGCGTGTTTTGTAGGTCCACTAGCGTATGTTGTAAGTCCACTAGTGTGTGTTGTAGGTCCACTAGTGTGTGTTGTAGGTCCACTAGTGTGTGTTGTAAGTCCACTAGTGTGTGTTGTAGGTCCACTGGTGTGTGTTGTACGTCCTCTATTGTGTGTGTTATAGGTCCTCTAGAGTGTGTTGTAGGTCCACTATTGTGTGTTGTAGGTCCACTAGCGTATGTTGTAAGTCCCCAAGTGTGTGTTGTCGGTCCACTAGTGGTTGTTGTAGGTCCACTAGTGTGTGTTGTAGATCCACTAGTGTCTTAGGTCCACTAGTGTGTGTCTTAGGTCCTCTAGTGTGTGTGTCTTAGGTCCACTAGTGTGTGCCTTAGGTCCACTAGGGTGTGTCTTAGGTCCGCTAGCGTGTGTTGTTGGTCCACTAGTGTGTGTTGTAGGTTCACTAGCATGTGTTGTAGGTCCACTAGTGTGTTTTGTAGGTCCACCAGCGTGGGTTGTAGGTGCACTAGTGTATGTTGTAGGTCCACTAGAGTGTGTGTTGTAGGTCCAATAGCGTGTGTTGTAGGTCCACTAGTGTGTGTTGTAGGTCCATTAGTGTGTTTCTTAGGTCCACTAGTGTGTGTGTCATAGGTTCACTAGCGTGTGTTGTAGGTCCAAGCGTGTGTTGTAGGTCCACTAGTGTGTGTCTTAGGTCCATTAGTGTGTTTCTTAGGTCCACTAGTGTGTGTGTCTTTGGTCTACTATGTGTGTGTCTTAGGTCCAATAGTGTGTGTCTTAGGTCCACTTGGGTGTGTCTTATGTCCACTAGGGTGTGTCTTAGGTCCGCTAGCGTGTGTTGTAGGTCCACTAGTGTGTGTTGCAGGTTCACTAGCGTGTGTTGTAGGTCCACTAGTGTGTGTGTTGTAGGTCCACTAGCGTGAGTTGTAAGTCCACTATTGTGTGTTGTAGGTCCACTAACGTGTGTCGTAGGTCTACTAGTGTGTGTTGTAGGTCCACTAGCGTATGTTGTAAGTCCACTAGCGTGTGGTGTAGGTCCACTAGTGTGTGTCGTAGGTTCACTAGCGTGTGTTGTAGGTCAACTAGTGTGTGTCATAGTTCCACTAGCGTGTTTTGTTGTTACACTAGCGTGTGTTGTAGGTCCACTAGTGTGTCTGAGGTCCACTAGTGTGTGTTTTAGGTCCACTGGTGTGTGTGTCTTAGGTCCACTAGTGTGTGTGTCTTAGGTCCACTTGGGTGTCTTGCGTGTGCTTGCGCTTGCCTGTGTTATAAGTCCACTAGTGTGTGTTGTAGGTTCACTAGCGTGTTGTAGGTCCAGTAGTGTGTGTTGAAGGTCCACTAGTGTGTGTGTTGTAGGTCCACTAGTGTGTGTGTGTTGTAGGTCCACTAACGTGTGTTGTAGGTCCACTAGTGTGTGTTGTAGGTCCACTAGCGTATGTTTTAAGTTCACTAGTGTGTGTTGTAGGTCCACTAGTGTGTGTGTCATAGGTCTACTCTCGTGTTTTGTAGGTCCAATAGCGTGTGTCGTAGGTCCACTAGTGTGTGTGTGTTAGGTCCACTAGTGTGTGTGTCTTAGGTCCACTAGTGTGTGTCTTAGATAAACTAGGGTGTGTCTTAGGTCCACTAGCGTGTGTTGTAGGTCCACTAGTGAGTGTTGTAGGTTCACTAGTGTGCGTTGTAGGTTCACTAGCGTGTATTGTAGGTCCACTAGTGTGTGTGTTGTAGGTCAACTAGCGTATTTTGTCGGTCCATTAGTGTGTGTTGTTGGTCTACTAGAATATGTTGTAAGTCCACTAGTGTGTGTTGTAGGTCCACTAGTGTGTGTGTTATAGGTCCACTAGCGAGTGTTGTAGGTCCACTAGTGTGTGTGTCATAGGTCAACTAGCGTGTGTTGTAGGTCCACTAGTGTGTGTCTTAGGTCCACTAGTGTGTGTCTTAGGTCCACTAGTGTGTGTCTTAGGTCCTCTAGTGTGTGTGTCTTAGGTCCACTAGTGTGTGTCTTAGGTCCACTAGTGTGTGTCTTAGGTCCACTAGAGTGTGCCTTAGGTCCACTAGGGTGTGTCTTAGGTCCGCTAGCGTGTGTTGTAGGTCCATTAGTGTGTGTTTTAGGGTCACTAGCATGTGTTGTAGGTCCTCTAGCGTGTTTTGTAGGTCCACTAGCGTGTGTTGTAGGTCCACTAGACTGTGTGTTGTAGGTCCAATATCGTGTGTTGTAGGTCCTCTAGTGTGTGTTGTAGATCCACTAGTGTGTGTTGTATGTCCGCTGTTGTGTGTGTTATAGGTCCACAAGCGTGTGTTGTAGGTCCACTAGTGTGTGTTGTAGGTCCCCTAGTGTGTGTTGTAGGTAAACTAGTGTGTGTTGTTGGTCCACTAGTGTGTGTTGTATTTCCACTAGCATGTGTTGCAGGACCACTAGTGTGTGTTGTTGGTCCACTTCTGTGTGTTGTAGATCCACTAGCATGTGTTGTAGATCCAAAAGTGTGTGTTGTAAGTCCACTAGTGTGTGTTGAAGGTCCGATAGTGTGTGTTGCAGGTCCACTAGTGTGTGTTGTATGTCCACTAGTGTGTGTTGTAGGCGCACTAGTGTGTGTTGTTCGTCCACTCGTGTGTGTTGCAGGTCCTCTAGTGTGTATTGTAGGTCCACTAGCGAGTGTTGTAGGTCCACTAGCGAGTGTTGTATGTCTACTAGTGTGTGTCCTAGGTCCACTAGGATGTGTTTTAGGTCTTCTAGCGTGTGTTGTAGGTCCACTAGTGTGTGTCTTAGGTCCACTAGTGTGTGTCATAGGTCTGCTAGCGTGTGTTTTAGGTCCACTAGTGTGTGTCTTAGGTCCACTAGTGTGTGTGTCTTAGGTCCACTAGTGTGTGTGTTGTAGGTCCACTAGTGTGTGTGTCATAGGTTCACTAGCGTGTGTTGTAGGTCCACTAGCGTGTGTTGTAGGTCCACTAGTGTGTGTCTTAGGTCCATTAGTGTGTTTCTTAGGTCTACTAGTGTGTGTGTCTTCGGTCTACTATGTGTGTGTCTTAGGTCCAATAGTGTGTGTCTTATGTCCACTAGGGTGTGTCTTAGGTCCACTAGGGTGTGTCTTAGGTCCGCTAGCATGTGTTGTAGGTCCACTAGTGTGAGTTGTAGGTTCACTAGCGTGTTGTAGGTCCACTAGTGTGTGTTGAAGGTCCACTAGTGTGTGTTGTAGATCCACTAGTGTATGTGTTGTAGGTCAACTAACGTGTGTTGTAGGTCCACTAGTGTGTGTTGTAGGTTCACTAGCGTGTTGTAGGTCCACTAGTGTGTGTTGAAGGTCCACTAGTGTGTGATGTAGGTCCACTAGTGTGTGTGTTGTAGGTCCACTAATGTGTGTTGTAGGTCCACTAGTGTGTGTTGTAGGTCCACTAGCGTATGTTTTAAGTTCACTAGTGTGTGTTGTAGGTCTACTAGTGTGTGTTCTAGGTTCACTAGTGTGTGTTGATGATCCACTAGTGTGTGTTGTAGGTCCACTAGTGTGTGTGTCATAGGTCTACATGCGTGTTTTGTAGGTCCACTAGCGTATGTTGTAAGTCCACTAGTGTGTGTTGTAGGTCCACTAGTGTGTGTTGTAGGTCCACTAGTGTGTGTTGTAGGTCCACTAGCGTATGTTGTAAGTCCACTAGTGTGTGTTGTAGGTCCACTGGTGTGTGTTGCATGTCCTCTAGTGTGTGTGTTATAGGTCCACTAGCGTGTGTTGTAGGTCCACTATTGTGTGTTGTAGGTCCACTAGCGTATGTTGTAAGTCCACAAGTGTGTGTTGTCGGTCCACTAGTGTGTGTTGTAGGTCCACTAGTGTGTGATGTAGATCCACTAGCGTGTGTCTTAGGTCCACTAGGGTGTGTCTTAGGTCCGCTAGCGTGTGTTGTAGGTCCACTAGTGACTGTTGTAGGTTCACTAGTGTGTGTTGTATGTTCACTAGCGTGTGTTGTAGGTCCACTAGTGTGTGTTGTAGGTCCACTAGCGTGTGTTGTAGATCAACTAGTATGTGTGTGTTGTAGATCCACTAGTGTATGCTGTAGGTCCAATAGCGTGTGTTGTAGGTCCACTAGTGTGTGTGTTGTTGGTTCACTAGCGTGTTTTGACGGTCCACTAGCATGTGTTGTAGGTCCAATAGCGTGTGTTGTAGGTCCACTAGTGTGCGTTGTTGGTCCATTAGTGTGTGTTGTAGATCCACTAGCTTGTGTTGTAGGTCCACTAGTGTGTGTGTTATAGGTCCACTAGCGTGTGTTGTAGGTAAACTAGTGTGTGTGTCATAGGTCAACTAGCGTGTTTTGTAGGTCCAATAGCGTGTGTTGTAGGTCCACTAGTGAGTGTTTTAGGTCCACTAGTGTGTGTCTTAGGTCCACTAGTGAGTGTCTTAGGTCCACTAGTGTGTGTCTCTTAGGTCCACTAGTGTGTGTCTTAGGTCCACTAGGGTGTGTCTTAGGTCCGCTAGCGTGTGTTGTAAGTCCACTAGTGTGTGTTGTAGGTTCACTAGCATGTGTTGTAGGTCCACTAGTGTGTTTTGTAGGTCCACCAGCGTGGGTTGTAGGTCCACTAGTGTGTGTTGTAGGTCCACTAGAGTGTGTGTTGTAGGTTCAATAGCGTGTGTTGTAGGTCCACTAGTGTGTGTTGTAGGTCCACTAGCGTAAGTTGTAAGTCCACTAGTTTGTGTTGTAGGTCCACTACTGTGTGTTGTAGGTCCTCTAGTGTGTGTTGTAGATCCACTAGTGTGTGTTGTATGTCCGCTAGTGTGTGTGTTATAGGTCCACAAGCGTGTGTTGTAGGTCCACTAGTGTGTGTTGTAGGTCCACTAGTGTGTGTTGTAAGTCCACTAGCATGTGTTGCAGGACCACTAGTGTGTGTTGTTGCTCCACTATTGTGTGTTGTAGATCCACTAGCATGTGTTGTAGATCCAATAGTGTGTGTTGTAAGTCCACTAGTGTGTGTGTCTTAGGTCCACTAGTGTGTGTTTTAGGTCCACTAGTGTGTGTGTCATAGGTTCACTAGCGTGTGTTGTAGGTCCACTAGCGTGTGTTGTAGATCCACTAGTGTGTGTTGTAGGTTCACTAGCGTGTTGTAGGTCCACTAGTGTGTGTTGTAGGTTCACTAGCGTGTTGTAGGTCCACTAGTGTGTGTTGAAGGTCCTCTAGTGTGTGATGTAGGTCCACTAGTGTGTGTGTTGTAGGTCCACTAATGTGTGTTGTAGGTCCACTAGTGTGTGTTGTAGGTCCACTAGCGTATGTTTTAAGTTCACTAGTGTGTGTTGTAGGTCTACTAGTGTGTGTTCTAGGTTCACTAGTGTGTGTTGATGATCCACTAGTGTGTGTTGTAGGTCCACTAGTGTGTGTGTCATAGGTCTACTTGCGTGTTTTGTAGGTCCACTAGCGTATGTTGTAAGTCCACTAGTGTGTGTTGTAGGTCCACTAGTGTGTGTTGTAGGTCCACTAGTGTGTGTTGTAGGTCCACTAGCGTATGTTGTAAGTCCACTAGTGTGTGTTGTAGGTCCACTAGTGTGTTCTGTAGGTCCACCAGCGTGGGTTGTAGGTCCACTAGTGTGTGTTGTAGGTCCACTAGAGTGTGTGTTGTAGGTTCAATAGCGTGTGTTGTAGGTCCACTAGTGTGTGTTGTAGGTCCACTAGTGTGTTTTGTAGGTCCACCAGCGTGGGTTGTAGGTTCAATAGCGTGTGTTGTAGGTCCACTAGTGTGTGTTGTAGGTCCACTAGCGTAAGTTGTAAGTCCACTAGTTTGTGTTGTAGGTCCACTACTGTGTGTTGTAGGTCCTCTAGTGTGTGTTGTAGATCCACTAGTGTGTGTTGTATGTCCGCTAGTGTGTGTGTTATAGGTCCACAAGCGTGTGTTGTAGGTCCACTAGTGTGTGTGTTGTAGGTCCACTAGTGTGTGTTGTAAGTCCACTAGCATGTGTTGCAGGACCACTAGTGTGTGTTGTTGCTCCACTATTGTGTGTTGTAGATCCACTAGCATGTGTTGTAGATCCAATAGTGTGTGTTGTAAGTCCACTAGTGTGTGTGTCTTAGGTCCACTAGTGTGTGTTTTAGGTCCACTAGTGTGTGTGTCATAGGTTCACTAGCGTGTGTTGTAGGTCCACTAGCGTGTGTTGTAGGTCCACTAGTGTGTGTCTTAGGTCCATTAGTGTGTTTCGTAGGTCTACTAGTGTGTGTGTCTTCGGTCTACTATGTGTGTGTCTTAGGTCCAATAGTGTGTGTCTTATGTCCACTAGGGTGTGTCTTAGGTCCACTAGGGTGTGTCTTAGGTCCGCTAGCATGTGTTGTAGGTCCACTAGTGTGTGTTGTAGGTTCACTAGCGTGTTGTAGGTCCACTAGTGTGTGTTGAAGGTCCACTAGTGTGTGTTGTAGATCCACTAGTGTATGTGTTGTAGGTCCACTAACGTGTGTTGTAGGTCCACTAGTGTGTGTTGTAGGTTCACTAGCGTGTTGTAGGTCCACTGGTGTGTGTTGAAGGTCCACTAGTGTGTGACGTAGGTCCACTCGTGTGTGTGTTGTAGGTCCACTAATGTGTGTTGTAGGTCCACTAGTGTGTGTTGTAGGTCCACTAGCGTATGTTTTAAGTTCACTAGTGTGTGTTGCAGGTCTACTAGTGTGTGTTCTAGGTTCACTAGTGTGTGTTGATGATCCACTAGTGTGTGTTGTAGGTCCACTAGTGTGTGTGTCATAGGTCTACTTGCGAGTTTTGTAGGTCCACTAGCGTATGTTGTAAGTCCACTAGTGTGTGTTGTATGTCCACTAGTGTGTGTTGTAGGTCCACTAGTGTGTGTTGTAGATCCACTAGCGTATGTTGTAAGTCCACTAGTGTGTGTTGTAGGTCCACTGGTGTGTGTTGCATGTCCTCTAGTGTGTGTGTTATAGGTCCACTAGCGTGTGTTGTAGGTCCACTATTGTGTGTTGTAGGTCCACTAGCGTATGTTGTAAGTCCACAAGTGTGTGTTGTCGGTCCACTAGTGTGTGTTGTAGGTCCACTAGTGTGTGATGTAGATCCACTAGCGTGTGTCTTAGGTCCACTAGGGTGTGTCTTAGGTCCGCTAGCGTGTGTTGTAGGTCCACTAGTGACTGTTGTAGGTTCACTAGTGTGTGTTGTATGTTCACTAGCGTGTGTTGTAGGTCCACTAGTGTGTGTTGTAGGTCCACTAGCGTGTGTTGTAGGTCAACTAGTATGTGTGTGTTGTAGATCCACTAGTGTATGCTGTAGGTCCACTAGCGTGTGTTGTAGGTCCACTAGTGTGTGTGTTGTTGGTTCACTAGCGTGTTTTGTCGGTCCACTAGCATGTGTTGTAGGTCCAATAGCGTGTGTTGTAGGTCCACTAGTGTGCGTTGTAGGTCCATTAGTGTGTGTTGTAGATCCACTAGCTTGTGTTGTAGGTCCACTAGTGTGTGTGTTATAGGTCCACTAGCGTGTGTTGTAGGTAAACTAGTGTGTGTGTCATAGGTCAACTAGCGTGTTTTGTAGGTCCAATAGCGTGTGTTGTAGGTCCACTAGTGAGTGTTTTAGGTCCACTAGTGTGTGTCTTAGGTCCACTAGTGTGTGTCTTAGGTCCACTAGTGTGTGTCTCTTAGGTCCACTAGTGTGTGTCTTAGGTCCACTAGGGTGTGTCTTAGGTCCGCTAGCGTGTGTTGTAAGTCCACTAGTGTGTGTTGTAGGTTCACTAGCATGTGTTGTAGGTCCACTAGTGTGTTTTGTAGGTCTACCAGCGTGGGTTGTAGGTCCACTAGTGTGTGTTGTAGATCCACTAGTGTATGTGTTGTAGGTCCACTAACGTGTGTTGTAGGTCCACTAGTGTGTGTTGTAGGTTCACTAGCGTGTTGTAGGTCCACTAGTGTGTGTTGAAGGTCCACTAGTGTGTGATGTAGGTCCACTAGTGTGTGTGTTGTAGGTCCACTAATGTGTGTTGTAGGTCCACTAGTGTGTCTTGTAGGTCCACTAGCGTATGTTTTAAGTTCACTAGTGTGTGTTGTAGGTCTACTAGTGTGTGTTCTAGGTTCACTAGTGTGTGTTGATGATCCACTAGTGTGTGTTGTAGGTCCACTAGTGTGTGTGTCATAGGTCTACTTGCGTGTTTTGTAGGTCCACTAGCGTATGTTGTAAGTCCACTAGTGTGTGTTGTAGGTCCACTAGTGTGTGTTGTAGGTCCACTAGTGTGTGTTGTAGGTCCACTAGCGTATGTTGTAAGTCCACTAGTGTGTGTTGTAGGTCCACTAGTGTTTTTTGTAGGTCCACCAGCGTGGGTTGTAGGTCCACTAGTGTGTGTTGTAGGTCCACTAGAGTGTGTGTTGTAGGTTCAATAGCGTGTGTTGTAGGTCCACTAGTGTGTGTTGTAGGTCCACTAGCGTAAGTTGTAAGTCCACTAGTTTGTGTTGTAGGTCCACTACTGTGTGTTGTAGGTCCTCTAGTGTGTGTTGTAGATCCACTAGTGTGTGTTGTATGTCCGCTAGTGTGTGTGTTATAGGTCCACAAGCGTGTGTTGTAGGTCCACTAGTGTGTGTTGTAGGTCCACTAGTGTGTGTTGTAAGTCCACTAGCATGTGTTGCAGGACCACTAATGTGTGTTGTTGCTCCACTATTGTGTGTTGTAGATCCACTAGCATGTGTTGTAGATCCAATAGTGTGTGTTGTAAGTCCACTAGTGTGTGTGTCTTAGGTCCACTAGTGTGTGTTGAAGGTCCGTTAGCGAGTGTTGTATGTCCACTAGCGTGTGTTGTAGGTCTACTAGTGTGTGTTGTAGGTCCACTAGTGTGTGTTGTAGGTACACTAATGTGTGTTTTAGGTCCACTAATGTGTGTTGTAGGTCAACTAGTAGGTGTCGTAGCTCCACTAGTGTGTGTTGTAGGTCCGATAGTGTGTGTTGCAGGTCCACTAGTGTGTGTTGTAGGCGCACTAGTGTGTGTTGTTCGTCCACTAGTGTGTGTTGCAGGTCCTCTAGTGTGTATTGTAGGTCCACTAGCGAGTGTTGTAGGTCCACTAGGATGTGTGTCTTAGGTCTGCTAGCGTGTGTTGTAGGTCCACTAGTGTGTGTCTTAGGTCCACTAGTGTGTGTGTCTTAGGTCCACTAGTGTGTGTGTTGTAGGTCCACTAGCGTGTGTTGTAGGTCAACTAGTGTGTGTCATAGTTCCCCTAGCGTGTGTTGTAGGTACACTAGCGTGTGTTGTAGGTCCACTAGTGTGTCTTAGGTCCACTAGTGTGTGTTTTAGGTCCACTGGTATGTGTCTCTCAGGTCCACTAGTGTGTCTTAGGTCCACTAGTGTGTGTTTTAGGTCCACTGGTGTGTGTCTCTCAGGTCCACTAGTGTGTGTGTCTTAGGTCCACTTGGGTTTCTTGCGTGTGCTTGCGCTTGCGTGTGTTATAAGTCCACTAGTGTGTGTTGTAGGTTCGCAAGCGTGTTGTAGGTCCACTAGTGTGTGTTGTAGGTTCACTATCGTGTTGTAGGTCCACTAGTGTGTGTTGAAGGTCCACTAGTGTGTGTTGTACGTTCACTAGCGCGTTGTAGGTCCACTAGTGTGTGTTGTAGGTTCACTAGCGTGTAGTAGGTCCATTAGTGTGTGTTGAAGGTCCACTAGTGTGTGTTGTAGGTCCACTAACGTGTGTTGTAGGTCCACTAGTGTGTGTTGTAGGTCCACTAGCGTATGTTTTAAGTTCACTAGTGTGTGCTGTAGGTCCACTAGTGTGTGTTGTAGGTTCACTAGTGTGTGTTGATGATCCACTAGTGTGTGTTGTAGGTTCACTAGTGTGTGTGTCATAGGTCTACTCTCGTGTTTTGTAGGTCCACTAGCGGATGTCGTAGGTCCACTAGTGTGTGTGTCTTAGGTCCACTAGTGTGTGTCTTAGATAAGCTAGGGTGTATCTTAGGTCCACTAGCGTGTGTGTTGTAGGTCCACTAGTGAGTGTTGTAGGTCCACTAGTGTGTGTTGTAGGTCCGATAGTGTGTGTTGCAGGTCCACTAGTGTGTGTTGTAGGCGCACTAGTGTGTGTTGTTCGTCCACTAGTGTGTGTTGCAGGTCCTCTAATGTGTATTGTAGGTCCACTAGCGAGTGTTGTAGGTCCACTAGGGTGTGTTGTAGGTCCACTAGTGTGTGTAGGTCCACTAGTGTGTGTCTTAGGTCCACTAGTGTGTGTGTCTTAGGTCCACTAGTGTGTGTGTTGTAGGTCCACTAGTGAGTGTGTTATAGGTTCACTAGCGTTTGTTGTAGGTCCACTAGCGTGTGTTGTAGGTCCACTAGTGTGTGTCTTAGGTCCATTAGTGTGTTTCTTAGGTCCACTTGTGTGTGTGTCTTTGGTCTACTATGTGTGTGTCTTAGGTACAATAGTGTGTCTTAGGTCCACTAGGGTGTGTCGTATGTCCACTAGGGTGTGTCTTATGTCCGCTAGCGTGTGTTGTAGGTCCACTAGTGTGTGTTGTAGGTTCACTAGCGTGTGTTGTAGGTCCACTAGTGTGTGTGTTGTAGGTCCACTAGCGTGAGTTGTAAGTCCACTATTGTGTGTTGTAGGTCCACTAACGTGTGTCGTAGGTCTACTAGTGTGTGTTGTAGGTCCACTAGCGTATGTTGTAAGTCCACTAGCGTGTGGTGTAGGTCCACTAGTGTATGTTGTAGGTCAACTAGTGTGTGTTGTAGATAAACTAGTGTGTGTTGTAGGTCCACTAGCGTGTGTTGTAGGTCAACTAGTGTGTGTCATAGTTCCACTAGCGTGTGTTGTAGGTACACTAGCGTGTGTTGTAGGTCCACTAGTGTGTCTTAGGTCCACTAGTGTGTGTTTTAGGTCCACTGGTGTGTGTCTCTCAGGTCCACTAGTGTGTGTGTCTTAGGTCCACTTGGGTGTCTTGCGTGTGCTTGCTCTTGCGTGTGTTATAAGTCCACTAGTGTGTGTTGTAGGTTCGCTAGCGTGTTGTAGGTCCACTAGTGTGTGTTGTAGGTTCACTAGCGTGTTGTAGGTCCACTAGTGTGTGTTGAAGGTCCACTAGTGTGTGTTGTAGGTTCACTAGCGTGTTTAGGTCCACTAGTGTGTGTTGTAGGTTCACTAGCGTGTAGTAGGTCCATTAGTGTGTGTTGAAGGTCCACTAGTGTGTGTTGTAGGTCCACTAACGTGTGTTGTAGGTCCACTAGTGTGTGCTGTAGGTCCACTAGCGTATGTTTTAAGTTCACTAGTGTGTGTTGATGATCCACTAGTGTGTGTTGTAGGTTCACTAGTGTGTGTGTCATAGGTCTACTCTCGTGTTTTGTAGGTCCACTAGCGGATGTCGTAGGTCCACTAGTGTGTGTGTCTTAGGTCCACTAGTGTGTGTCTTAGATAAGCTAGGGTGTGTCTTAGGTCCACTAGCGTGTGTTGTAGGTCCACTAGTGAGTGTTGTAGGTTCACTAGTGTGCGTTGTAGGTTCATTAGCGTGTATTGTAGGTCCACTAGTGTGTGTGTTGTTGATCCACTAGTGTGTGTGTTGTAGGTCAACTAGCGTGTTTTGTCGGTCCATTAGTGTGTGTTGTAGGTCTACTAGAGTATGTTGTAAATCCACTAGTGTGTGTTGTAGGTCCACTAGTGTGTTATAGGTCCACTAGCATATGTTGTAGGTCCACTAGTGTGTGTGTCATAGTTCCACTAGCGTGTGTTGTAGGTACACTAGCGTGTGTTGTAGGTCCACTAGTGTGTCTTAGGTCCACTAGTGTGTGTCTTAGGTCCACTAGTGTGTCTTAGGTCCTCTAGTGTGTGTGTCTTAGGTCCTCTAGTGTGTGCCTTATGTCCACTAGGGTGTGTCTTAGGTCCACTAGCGTGTGTTGTAGGTCCACTAGTGTGTGTTGTAGGTTCACTAGCATGTGTTGTAGGTCCACTAGCGTGTTTTGTATGTCCACTAGCGTGTGTTATAGGTCTACTAGACTGTGTGTTGTAGGTCCAATATCGTGTGTTGTAGGTCCACTAGTGTGTGTTGTAGGTCCACTAGCGTATGTTGTAAGTCACTAGTGTGTTTTAGATCCACTAGTGTGTGTGTTGTAGGTCCACTAGTGTGTGTTGTAGGTTCACTAGCGTATGTTGTAAGTCACTAGTTTGTGTGTTTTAGATCCACTAGTGTGTGTTGTATGTCCACTAGTGTGTGTGTTATAGGTCCACTAGCGTGTGTTGTAGGTCCACTAGTTTGTGTTGTAGGTCCACTAGTTTGTGTTGTAGGTCCACTAGTGTGTGTTGTAGGTTCACTAGTGTGTGTTTTAGGTCCACTAGTGTGTGTTGTATGTCCACTAGTGTGTGTGTTATAGGTCCACTAGCATGTGTTGTAGGTCCACTAGTGTGTGTTGTAGGTCCACTAGTGTGTATTGTAGGTCCACTAGTGTGTGTTGTAGGTCCACTAGTGTGTGTTGTAGGTCCACTAGTGTGTGTTTTAGGTCTACTAGTGTGTGTTGTAGGTCCACTAGTACGTGTTGTAGGTCCACTAGTGTGTGTTGTAGGTCCGATAGTATGTGTTGCAGTCCACTAGTGTGTGTTGCAGGTCCACTAGTGTGTGTTGTAGGCGCACTAGTGTGTGTTGTTGGTCCACTAGTGTGTGCTGCAGGTCCCCTAGTGTGTGTTGTAGATCCACGAGCGTGTGTTGTAGATCCAGTAGTGTGTGTTGCAAGTCCAGTAATGTGTGTTGTAGGTCCATTAGTGTGTGTTGTAGGCGCACTAGTGTTTGCTGTTGGTCCACTTGTGTGTGTTGCAGGTCCTCTAGTGTATGTTGTACTTCCACTAGTGTGTGTTTTAGGTCTACTAGTGAGTGTTGTAGGTCCACTAGTGTTTGTTTTAGGTCCACTAGTGTGCGTTGTAGGTCCACTAGTAGGTGTTGTCGGTCCACTAGTGTGTGTTGCAGGTCCCTAGTGTGTGTTGCAAGTCCAATAGTGTGTGTTGTGGGCGCACTAGTGTGTGTTGTTGGTCCACTAGTGTGTGTTGCAGGTCCTTTAGTGTGTGTTGTAGGTCCACGAGCGTGTGTTGTAGATCCAGTAGTGTGTGTGTCAAGTCCAGTAATGTGTGTTGTAGGTCCACTAATGTGTGTTGTAGGTCCACTAGTGTGTGTTGTTGGTCCACTAGTGTGTGTGCTGTAGGTCCACTAGTGGTTGTTGCAGGTCCTCTAGTGGTTGTTGTAGGTCCACTAGTGTGAGTCGCAGGTCCACTAGTGTGTGTTGCAGGTCCACTAGCGTGTGTTGCAGGTCCACAAGTGTGTGTTGTTGGTCCACAAGTGTGTGTTGGCGATCCACTAGTGTCTGTTGCAGGTCCAAGAGCGTGTGTTGTAGGTCCACTAGAGTGTGTTGTTGGTCCACTAGCGTGTGTTTTAGGTCCACTAGAGTGTGATGGTGGTCCACTAGTGTATGTTGGTGGTCCACTAGCGTGTGTTGTAGGTCAATAGTGTGTGTTGTAAGTCCACTACCGTGTATTGTAGGTCCACTAGCGTGTGTGCGTGTTGTAGGTCAACTAGCGTGTGTTGTAGGTCTACTAGTGTGTGTTGTAGGTCCACTAGCGTGTGTTGTAGGTCCACTAGCGTGTGTTGTAGGCCCACTAGCGTGTGTTGTAGGCCCACTAGCGTGTGATGGTGGTCCACTAGCGTGTGTTGTAGGTCCACTAGTGTGTGATGGTGGTCCACTAGTGTATGTTGGTGGTCCACTAGCGTCTGTTCCAGGTCCACTAGCGTGTGTTGTAGGTCCACTAGTGTGTGTTGTAGGTCCACTAGTGTGTGTTGTAGGTTCACTAGTGTGTGTTGTTTGTCCACTAGTGTGTGTGTTGTTGGTCTAGTAGTGTGTGTTGTAGGTCCACTAGTGTGAGTTGCAGGTCCTCTATTGTGTGTGTTGTAGGGCACTAGTGCGTGTTGTAGGTCCTCTAGCGTGTGTTGTAGGTCCACTAGCGTGTGTTGTAGGTCCACTAGTGTGTGATGGTGGTCCACTAGTGTATGTTGGAGGTCCACTAGCGTCTGTTCCAGGTCCACTAGCGTGTGTTGTAGGTCCACTAGTGTGTGTTGTAGGTCCACTAGTGTTTGTTGTAGGTCCTCTAGCGTGTGTTGTAGGTCCACTAGTGTGTGTTGTAGGTCCAGTAGCGTGTGTTGTAGGTTCACTAGTGTGTGTTGTTTGTCCACTAGTGTGTGTGTTGTTGGTCTAGTAGTGTGTGTTGTAGGTCCACTAGTGTGAGTTGCAGGTCCTCTATTGTGTGTGTTGTAGGGCACTAGTGCGTGTTGCAGATCCCCTAGTGTATATTACAGGTTATCTTGAGGCCCACAAATGTGTGTTGCAGGTCCACTAGTATGTGTTGCAGGTCCACTAGTGTGTTGTGACGATAATCTCCTTCAAGAGAGATTGAGCCTGCTCTTCCCTCCAAAGTTCGTCGCTACACATTCCTATACAACTAATATGGAAGAAATATCCAACAAATACAACTCCAAGGTTTGCCAGAGAGCAAACGTATTCAGCACCAGGCTCCACCTCGAACAGCCAAACCACCTGTCCGTCGCCTGCTCATCGCTGATTGGCTGCGTGTCCAGTTGCACCTGCCCTCCACCCGCCACACTACCTGATGTCTGGGGCCACACGACCTACAGACCTCAGAATATCCATTGCTTTCAACAAGTTAACACGTCTCGTTGGTAGACTAAGCTCTGGCTTACGTGTACTAAGAGAGATGGCAGCTTAAAGCCAATATTCCTGCACCTATCTGATTGTATATTGCTCACTTGTTACTACTCACTTGTCTTAACGTAACTTTTCATTTTGTCATTTGATTATTCTTATTATTTTGATTGATTGATTTTATGTTCCAATTTGTATGTCCATTTTATTCATGTTTTGCTTTTCTAACGTAATTAAAATCTCATTGTTAAATTTATTTGTGTTTTTTGTGTCTTCCCATTACCTTACCACAGACGAAGTTCCAGATTTTCTCTCTTTGTTTCTATATGTGACGAGGCTATACCCCTAGCTTTTGAAACAGCCGAACACCAACGCGTTACCGTCACAGTGTGTTGTAGTTCCAAAAGTGTGAGTTGCAGGTACACCAGTGTGAGTTGATGGTCCACTAGTATGTGTTGGGGATCCAATAGTGTGTGTTGCAGGTCCTCTAGTGTGTGTTGTTGGTCCACTAGTGTATGTTGCAGGTCCACTATTGAGTGTTGTAGGTCCACTAGTGTGTTGCAGGTCCACTAGTGTGTGTTGTAGGTCCACTAGTGTATGTTGCAGGTCCACGAGCGTGTGTTGTAGTTCCACTAACGTGTGTTGTAAGTCCACTAGTGTGTGTTGTTGGTCCACTAGTGTGTGTTGTAGGTCCACTAGTGTGAGTTGCAGGTCCGCTGTTGTGTGTGTTGTAGGGCAACTCGTGTGTGTTGCAGATCCACTAGCATGTGTTGCAGGTCCACTAGTGTGTATTACAGGTTATCTTGAGGCCCTCAAAAGAGTGTTGCAGTTCCACTAGTGTGTGTTGTTGGTCCACCAGTGTGTGTTGCAGGTCCTCTAGTGTGTGTTGTAGGTCCACGAGCGTGTGTTGTAGATCCAGTAGTGTGTGTTGCAGGTCCAAGAGTGTGTGTTGCAGGTCCAATTGAGTGTGTTAGTGGTCCACTAGCGTGTGTTGGTGGTCCATTAGTGTGTGTTGTAGGTCCACTAGTATGTGTTGTAGGTCCACTAGTGTGTGTTGTAGGTCCACTAGTGTGTGTTGTAGGTCCACTAGTGTGTTGTAGGTCACCTTGTATGTTGTAGGTCCACTAGCGTGTGATTGTGGTCCACTAGCGTGTGATTGTGGTCCAATAGCGTGTGATTGTGGTTATCTTCTTGAGGTTATCTTGAGATGATTTCGGGGCTTTAGTGTCCCCGCGGCCCGGTCCTCGACCAGGCCTCCACCCCCAGGAAGCATCCCGTGACAGCTGACTAACTCCCAGGTACCTATTTACTGCTAGGTAACAGGGGCTTTCAGGGTGAAAGAAACTTTGCCCATTTGTTTCTGCCTCGTGCGGGAATCGAACCCGCGCCACAGAATTACGAGTCCTGCGCGCTATCCACCAGGCTACGAGGCCGTAACACTAATTTGTGTTGTAGGTCCATTAGCGTGTGTTGTAGGTCCACTAGTGTGTGTTGTAGGTCCACTAGCGTGTGTTGTAGGTCCACTAGTGTGTATTGTAGGTCCACTAGTGTGTGCTGTAGGTCCACTAGTGTGTGCTGTAGGTCCACTAGTGTGTGCTGTAGGTTCACTAGTGTGTGCTGTAGGTCCACTAGTGTGTGTTGTAGGTCCACTAGTGTGTGTTGCAGGTCCACTAGCGTGTGTTGTAGGTTCAATATTGTGTGTTGTAGGTCCACTAGCGTGCATCGTAAGTCCTCTAGTGTGTGTTGTATGTCCACGAGTGTGTGTTGTAGGTCCTCTAGTGTGTGTGTGGCAGATCCACTAGCATGTGTTGCAGGTACAGTATTATGTGTTGTAGTTACACTAGTGTGTGTTGTAGGTCCACTAGTGTGTGTTGTAGATCCACTAGTGTATGTTGTAGGTCAACTAGTGTGTGTTGTAGGGCCACTAGTGAGTGTTGTAAGTCCTCTAGTGTGTGTTGTATGTCTACAAGTGTGTGTTGTTGTTACGGCCCTACTGGTACGCAACCGGGTTCTTCTCTGATGGTAGTAGAGTTTTGGAATTTGGCCCCAAGTTAGTAGAGGCTTTCAAGGGGTGTGTTCCGTAATGCAAGTAAACTAAAGCGGGAGGGACACAAATATTCCAATTTATATATATATATATATATATATATATATATATATATATATATATATATATATATATATATATATATATCCACCAACATAATTTAAAGTCATAAAATGGAATTATTACTACACAATGTACAATGAGGTCTCCCTCTCTGAAGACTCTCAACACTCGGCGATGCCTCTTCTAGGTAGCCCTGGTTTCGGCTTCCGTGGCTCACGATGAATCCACGATAACTCTACGACGAATCTACCCTGGCCACAGGCCAGCCAAATCACAGTCCCACTGGGTGCTTCGTCGTGGAGGCCTTCAACCACAATCCAGCCTGTAGCTGGCAGGTACCGGTCAGCCTCGCTGTCAGGCCACTCCACAACTAACACTAGGGTTGCGAGCCCTAGGCAGGAGCCTCGTGTGACCCGCTGATCACTTTCCTCATTAAGCACCACAGTGGCTAGTCTCTTCCACCAGCTAGCCCCGGATAAGGCGATTCCCAACACTGCCACACCTCAGGCAGGCTATTACACTCTCAACAGAGTTCGTCCGGGGGTGACTCACAGCTTCTTCAAAGCAGACTCGTGAAGAGACCTTGGCTGCCTTGGGTAGACTGGTCCATCGTCCAACACAGCAGTCCCAAGTCGACTCTGCAATCAGACACATCATTAATACTGGGACGCTTCACTCACAAGCTTAGACAGAAACGTCCACCTCTACACTCCATAGATGGCGTTCACTGTCTAAGCACTACCTCACCAGAGGTCAGCAGCGGCTACGTCGCGAGTCGACTAGGACAGGAATCCAGCACTTATTGCTGGCCTATCCTGTCACCACTAGATGCCGTCGTCCATTTGGAGTGGGTTTCGGGAGCGGACTCACAGATACCGTTGTCGTCACTGCTCTGTGCTCCGACGCTGGACTCGGGTCCGTAACAGTTGTAGGTCCACTAGTGTGTGTTGTTGGTCCACTAGTGTGTGTTGTTGGTCCACTAGTGTGTGTTGTAAGTCCCCTAGTGTTTGTTGCAGGTCCGCTAGTGTGTGTTGTAGGTCCCCTAGTGTGTGTTGCAGATCCACTAGCATGTGTTGCAGGTCCAATAATGTGTGTTGTTGGTCCACTAGTGTGTGTTGTTGGTCCACTAGTGTGTGTTGCAGGTCCTCTAGTGTTTGTTGTAAGGCCACTAGTTTGTGTTGCAGGTCCACTAGTGGTTGTTGCATGTCCACTAGTGTGTGTTGCAAGTCCTCGAGTGTGTGCTGTTGGTCCAATAATGTGTGTTGTTGGTCCACTAGTGTGTGTTGCAGGTCCACTAGTGAGTGTTATAGGTCCACTACTGTGTGTTGCAGGTCCACTAATGTGTGTTGTAGGTCCACTAGTCTCTGTTGCATGTCCACTAGTGTGTTGTAGGTCCACTAGTGTGTGTGTTGTAGGTTCACTAGCGTGTTTTGTCGGTCCACTAGTGTGTGTTGTAGGTCCTCTAGTGTGAGTTGCAGGTTCTCTATTGTGTGTGTTGTAGGGCAACTAGTATGTGTTGCAGATCCACTAGCATGTGTTGCAGGTCCAATAGTGTGTTTTACAGGGTATCTTTAGGCCCACAAATGAGTGTTGCAGGTCATCTAGTGTGTGTTGTAGGTCCACTAATGTGTGTTGTAGGTCCACTAGTGCGTGTTGTTGGTCCACTAGTGTTTGTTGTAAGTTCACTAGTGTGTGTTGCAGGTCCGCTAGTGTGTGTTGTAGGTCCACTAGTGTGTGTTGCAGATCCACTAGCATGTGTTGCAGGTGTTGGATATTTCCAACACCGAATACAACACTGTTGTATTCTCATTACTTATTACTAACTATACTAATTATTGTAGTAAGTAAAATTAACAACACGTAGAATTCTCATGTACTAATAATTCCATCTGTACAGTAGGCTAGAATTCTCACGTCACCTGACGCCAGTATTGCGTCAGATTTCCTTACAGTAAACACATTATATCCAATGTATGTGAGAATTAAATTCGATTCTCTATAACTAAGGCATTCTGTATGATAACTAATTGCAGATGAAATTGGCCTCCAACTTAGCCGAATAGAGCGTTGGAGTCATAGCGTTTATCTCGTAATAAAGCTAACGTCACCAGTGAATGCCATGGGGAGACATTAATTCCTCTCCCTTATATATTTACTATTCTTAAAGTGGTAAATAATAATAATTTCCTCCTCTAAATAATAAACCCGTCCAGTCTTCAACATTTCAAGCGTAAATGCGAGAAATATAAAATGTTCATGACAATAATTTGTTTTATGAACGCGGGACGCGGCGTGGGTTGAAGAACCAACTCAGTACACGTGCAGAGCCGCTCAGAGGCAGACCTGCGCATACCATACTCACAAGGAGACGCCATTGCCCAGCCACTAGGGCAGACGTTATCCATCCTCAGATGAAAGTCGCCACTGTGAGGCGTGAATAACCTTGCAGATAATATCTTCAGCTAGTGATGGTGTCAAATAAGGAACCTTTTAACCTGGTTCTTGACGACACATGACCAGCCAGCGAAGCGCGCCACTATCCAGGATAGGCCTAGCAGGAGCCTGGGGACGCGAAGCACGGCAATCTTAAAACTTATACAGTGCCCCACAGCTAAGTATATTCCTTTATGTGATGCATCGGGTAAAGAGTTTAGTAATAGCTGGGTGATTGTCCGTTATGACGCACGATAACATCTAATAACAGGTGATTAAATTTTGTCACCTATAACTCTCAATTTCTTGAATATATAGATTCAGTAGTTAAATTAGTTGCTACTGTAAATATTTGTCTTGCAGCACGAGAGAAGAATTCTCCATGCCGCCTTCTCCCATGTTAATCCGTCCCATTCGTCAGCCGACCGAGTCCAGAGAATAAGAGGAACTTCCATGGCTTGTCTAAAGGAATCGTCATTAAGCTAAGACTTTATTTTCTTTCATGATTCTATTGCAATTTCTTATGTGCAGAATTCCTCAGGATTAATATGTGGTTTACTGTAACTCTCATTACTATGCTCATAATCTATGTTCCCATTTATGGTAATGGTATCAGTTTCAATATAATTTTTATAGGATTAGATTATTATTAATTGAATTAGTGAACGAACCACGCTAATTCCTGGACGTACTTACCTCCAGTAATAACCCCCCAATGTAGGTGCTTGAGGGTTTGATTCATTTAATTATACAGCCCATTAATTATTTCTATGATCATATTTTCTAGTATTTTATCCATAGTTACTGGTTTCATCTAGGAATTGTCTAATGATCAGAAATTCTCAGTTTCCCTCTTTACTATAAAAGCGGGTGGTCCTTCGTAATTTAATTTACTACATTAATATTTAAATAATCAGATTCAAGCCCCAAATATCCCACAGCAGGTCCACTAATGTGTGTTGTTGGTCCAATAATGTGTGTTGTTGTTCCACTAGTGTGTGTTGTTGGTCCACCAGTGTGTGTTGCAGGTTCGCTAGTGTGTTGTAGGGCCACTAGTTTGTGTTGCAGGTCCACTAATGTGTGTTGTTGGTCCACTAATGTGTGTTGTAGGTCCACTTCTGTGTTGTTGGTCCACTAGTGAGTGTTGCAGGTCCTCTAGTGTGTGTTGTAGGTCCACGAGCGTGTGTTGTAGGTCCACTAGCGTGTGTTGCAGCTCCACTAGCATGTGTAGCACCGGCTCCCCAGACTTGGTCCACTAGTCTGTGTTGTAGGTCCACTAGTGTTTGTTGTAGGTCCACAAGCGTCTATTGTAGGTCCACTAGCGTGTGTTGTAGGTCCACTAGCGTGTGTTGCAGCTCCACTAGCATGTGTTGTTGGTCCACTAGCGTGTGTTGTAGATTCACTAGCGTGTGTTGTAGCTCCACTAGGGTGTGTTGTAGGTCCACTATCGTATGTTTTAGATCTACTAGCGTGTGTCTAAGGTCCACTAGTGTTTGTCTTAGATCCACTTTTGTGTCTCAGATCCACTGGAGTGTGTCGTAGTTCCAGTAGTGGGTGTTTTAGGGCCGCTAGTGTGTGCCTTGGGTCCACAAGTGTGTGTCTTAGGTCTGCTAGTGTGTATCGTAGGTTCGCTAGTGTGTGTCTTAGTTTCGCTCGCGTGTGTCCTACGTTCGCTAGCATGTGCCTTAAGTCCGCAAGTATTTGTCTTAGGTTCGATAGCGTATGTCTTAGGTCTGTTAGCATGTATCTTACGTTTTCTAGCATGTGCCTTAGGTCCGCTAGCATATGACTTACGTTCGGTAGCGCGTGTCTTTGGTCCTCTAACGTGAGGGTAATGCTTCGCGAAATGCAGCCCTTGATTTTTTCACTCATATAAAAAAGTAATATTTGGATTCAGGTTGTTTTTCTTCTTTTTTTTTACTGGGGGGTAAAAGGTGTTGCAGGTCTTCGCTTCCCCTCCTACTGGGCGCCACTGATCACCACAAGGGGAATCCTTAGTCCACTATGGGTACAGTTGCATCCACCAACCCAGACTTGCACCTGTAGCATGTAAAGTAAATCGATTCTTCTTTGCCTCCTTTTCAAGTGTGTTCGTAGACACAGAAGCCCAGGTCCACTCTGATTTAGCTGCCGACCATTTATTAATCCACTGGTGGTGAGATCATAATTTCCCCAGATTAGTACCTTCTGAATGGGTATGGTCACAGCTACTCACTCATTATAACCGTAAAGAGCGTGGTGGGGACCAGCAGACAACCTTCCATTCGTCTGGTGGGATTGCAACACTCCTGGAAATATGCACTTCGAGGAGTGTTGACCATCGCCCGAGACATCTTAACAACGTCAGTGAAATAATCGACAGATATAACGACAACAGAAGACTGGACATCAATGAAGCCGTACACATCAAAAAAGTAAAGACCAGCAATCAGCAACCTGTTAACACATAATTACATTCTACCCACTTCAAGACCCCGAACCAACACAGTAGAAGCAAGAGTATAAGTTGCTTATGTTCATCCATGTATTAGCCTATTAATATCCATTATGTTCCATCCACTTGTTCATCTCAATCACGTCCTGCACCACCTCACCCCAAGCGAATATAAGCCTTTGCAAAAGTATGGTAAATTTGTCTTTGAAAATGTAAGGAATGCCTTGTGAAATCTTCGATCCATGCATTGTTATCCTCCCAGCATAGAGATAATATAAAACTCATCACATAAATCCTACATATAGGAAAGGAAGCACACAATCTTGGGAAGACAAAGAAAGAAGCGCCCTATCTAGAGAACCCGAGCCACATATTTACACGGATACTTGCTTAAACTTACAAGTCAATCACAGATACTTGCTTAAACTCGCAAGTATTCGTATAAATATGTGACTCGCGTTCTCCCTAGTAAATGAAATAGGCTGATGAAAAACGTATAATGATCTCTTACCATTTTTTGGTGTCAGTGATAGATCGAGATGTTGGGAATAAACTCCAGGGTTTCGATCTCTTTTAAGGATCTGCGTGGTGGAGTGGACAGAGTACTCGTTGTGTCTGGGTGCGCGAACACCTGGGCTATCTAGATTCAAATCTCTTGCAGGGGTGGAGTCCTTTGTGTGTTTACCTATGACTTGAGTTTAAGCAAGTATCCATATATATATATATATATATATATATATATATATATATATATATATATATATATATATATATATATATATATATATATATATATATATATGTATGACTGAAAACTCACACCCCAGAGTGACTCGAACCCATACTCCCAGGAGCAACGCAACTGGTATATACAGGACGCCTTAATCTGCTTGACCATCACGACCGGACAAAAGGAAGTGATAGCCAAAGCTATTTGAACCACTGCCCCTCTGGCACTCGGATGGTAATCTTGGGCATAGCATTTTATCAAATCACCTCATTCTTTGGGGCACACGTGAGGAACACAAATGCGAACAAGCCTGAATGGTCCCCAGGACTATATGCGACTGAAAACTCACATCCCAGAAGTGACTCGAACCCATACTCCCAGGAGCAACGCAACTGGTATATACAGGATGCCTTAATCTGCTTGACAATGACGACCGGACAAAAGGAAGTGATAGCCAAAGCTATTTGAACCACTGCCCCTCTGGCACTCGTATGGTAATCTTGGGCATAGCATTTTATCAAATCTTCCACAAAGCCATTGCAATTGGCAATGCTTTTCGCCCCATCACAATTAATAGTGTGATCACACAAACTTGTATGTAGATACAAAGCATTAGACGTTTGGGCAGTTCTTATACTATAAGCATGTTGGGACATACGTAATTGTAAGAATTTTCCTGTTTGTCCAAGGTACACAGACTCACAATCATTGCAGGGAATCGAATACACACAACCTGTTGTACCAGGGGAGTTTTTTTAATAAATTAGACTTGATCGTATTATTAGTGAACACCAAATTGATATTAAGATTCTTAAAAACTGGGGAAAGTTTCTCAAATCCCATCGCATAAGGTACCGCCAATGAGTTTCTATTTTCTGGTTTCGCTTTGGAGACATTATTATAAAACGTACGTTTAGCTTTCCCAAACGAACAATCCAAAAACATCTTCATGCACAACTATATTCTATCCACTTCAAGACTCTGCACCAATATAGAAGCATCAAGAAATATGGGCCAATAGGCCCTTTGCATTTACTTCCATTCTTCCCCTTTAACTTTACCCAATATTACCCAATATTTCGTGTTCTATCTTGTGTTGAAAGTTTGTTTTCACCTCACCCAAAACTGTTGTAACATATCACCTCACCCAAATGCAGGTATATAAAATGAAAAGCCATTTGAATTATAGCATAGTAAGAAATCTGTTTTAGTGTTTGCAGGTTATAGTTGGGTGTGTAAACTAAAGTCTTTGAAAATGTAATAAGTTATTACGAAACGCGTTCAAGTGTCGCGTCAGACTAGAAATAAAAATGAATTTTGGAGAACGTATTTTTCAATTACCATCGACAGTGAAAAGAACCATAAGAAATATTGAGAAAATTCGTGTTAGAATTATTAATCTTACTTTTAGGGTCATATTTAATAACATATATATAGATATATATATATATATATATATATATATATATATATATATATATGGAACTGCCTTTTCCCCTCACCTTCAATGTCTCTGCACTGGAAGTCCACCTCTACACCAGCCCAGATGAGTCATCAGTCCTGCTACCTATCCACGTCTCAGTACCCCTCAGGGCCTAGCATGGCCTGGTACGACTCGGAGACAAGCCAGGCGCCTCTGCTAACCGGTAGTTTGCCTTCACAAACAAGAAGTTAGCCTCATTCAATTAGGAGTGGTGCACCTATACACAAAGGCACCATCAGCCACAAACTAGCAGGTTTGCTAGTTGACCAGATGTCCCCCTTGCTTTGACACCGGATGAGTCATCACCGCCGGACTATATAAGAGGCACCGCCTCCTTAGAGAGCACAGGACGGGAGAGACATCTCCCGCCAACACATCACAAGGCGCAGTGTGGTCACAATGCGACCCAAACGTCTTAAGGTCGGAGCTACTCCACTCATGCTATCGGAAGAAGCAATACTTTAAAGGTCCTGAAGGATGTAACTGGCCTCAAACCCGCTGATATTAGTCAGGAAGGTGAAGATATCGTGCTCTACTTTTCATGTGAAGAGGAGCTAGAAAAACTCCTCACTAACGATGCCTTTCTTCGCAAAGAGCACTACCTACATCCTCACTTCCCACGTCAGTTCCTGGCCGGAAGAATTGTTTTTACCAGCAGGACCAGCCAGTGGATTGCTGAGCGACCTCAACATTATATCATAAACAATATCGAGGACGAAAATCCAAACCTGTCGGTATTCAACCTAGAGTTCTGCAACACCGACAAAACATCAATGAAGATTACGTTCACCACCGTAGCTGCGGCCACCCAGGCTGCCACACAAGGATTCTACTGCTTCGGCCTAAAAATACCACCCCACCAAATTAAAAAGGAACGATGCCATGAGATCCAGCAGTGCTTTAAGTGCTACGAGCTCTCCCACCCGACCAACAAGTGTCAGCTCCCTGTTCAGAGGTGCAGCCTGTGCACACTGGACCATCACTACTCCATATGCAAGGCAACAGTCCATCACTGCTTGCTCTGTGATGGCAATCACCCCACAATTTCCTACCGCTGCCCCCGCAGACAGGAAATCATCAAGAAATCATCATCATTTTTGAATCATCAGCAAACATGAGGAACTAGTCAATTTCTTCTGGGAGATCATTTACGAATCAAAAACAGTATAGGTCCAAGGACTGATCCCTGTGGGACTCTACTGGTGACTCCCCGCCACTCTGAGACTTCACCCCTCAGGTAACTCGCTGTGTCCTTTTACTTAGGTACTCTCTTATCCAGTGAAGTACCTTCCCTTTCACTCCTGCCTGCATCTCTAGTTTGGGAACTAGTCTCTTATGTGGTACTGTGTCAAAAGCTTTCTGGCAGTCCAGAAATATGCAATCTGCCCAGCCCTCTCTCTCTCTCTTGCCTGATTTTTGTTGCCTGGTCATAGAACTCAATTAATCCTGTTAGGCATGATTTGCCATCTCTGAACACATGCTGATGTTGTGTTACAAAGTTCTTCCGCTCCAGATGTTCCACTAGATTTTTTCGCACACTCTTTTCCATCATTTTCCATACAAGGAGCCGGTCGGCCGAGCGAACAGCACGCTGGACATATGATCCTGTGGTCCCGGGTTCGATCCCGGGCGCCGGCGAGAAACAATGGGCAGAGTTTCTTTCACCCTGATGCCCCTGGGGTGGAGGCCTAGTCGAGGACCGGGCAGTGGGGACACTAAAAGCCCCGAAATCATCTCAAGATAACCTCAAGATAATCATCTTGCATGGAATGCAAGTTAGGGACACTGGCCTGTAGTTCAGTGCCTCCTGCCTATCACCCTTCTTGTATATTGGGACTACATTGGCCGTTTTCCAAATTTTTGGCAGTTCACCTGTTACGAGTGACTTGTTATACACCATGGAGAGTGTTAGGCACAGAGCGTCTGCTCCTTCCTTTAGACTTTCCTTTACATGGTGAGATTCCATCTGGGCCTTGAGCCTTCGTCACGTCCAAATCTAGCATATGCTTCCTCAAATCCCCACTGGTAATCACAAACTTCTCCAGTGGTGTCTGGTTTGATGTTCCCTCCCTTATCTCTGAGGTTTCTCCTTGCTCTGAGGTGAAGACTTCCTGGAATTTCTTATTGAGTTCCTTGCACACTTCCTTGTCGTTTGTAGTGAATCTTTTTGCCCCTATCCTCAATTTCCTTACCTGTTCCTTCACTGTTGTTTTCCTCCTGATGTGGCTATGCAGCAGTTTGGGTTGAGTCTTTGCCTTGTTCGCTATGTCATTTTCATATTGCCTCTCTACGTCTCTTCTCACCCTGACGTATTCATTCCTGGCGCTCTGGTATCTTTCTCTGCTCTCTAGTGTTCTGTTGTTTCTATAGTTTCTCACGCCCTTTTACTTAGCTGCTTTGCTAGCTTGCAACTCTGATTAAGCCATGGGTTTCTCATTTCCATTTCATATTTTTCCTTTTGGACTGAGACAAACTTGTCTGCTGCCTCCTTACACTTCTGTGTGATGTAGTCCATCATGTCTGGAACCGTTTTTCCCTCTGAGCTCTGTTTCCCGAGCTATTTCAGTTAGGAATTTTCTCATCTCATAGTTTCTCTTCCGGAATGCCGGCCTCTTGCTTTCTGGTCCCTTCCTTGAGTACATTAACCCTTCCTCGACCAGATATTCAAACAACAGTACACTGTGATCACTCATACCCACGGGGGTTTCAAGACCGATTTCCTTGATGTCTGAATCGTTCAGAGTGAATACTAGGTCGAGTCTTGCTGGTTCATCATTGCCTCTCATTCTCGTGGGACCCTTGACATGCTGACTTAAAAAGTTTCTAGTCGTCACCTCCAGCAGTTTCGCTCTCTATGTTTCCTAACCTCCAAGTGGTTCTCTGTTTTCCCAGTCTATCCTTCCAAGATTAAAGTCCGTCAAGATGAGTAGATGGGATCGATTTCTACAGGCAGCAGCGGCTGCTCTCTCAATGATACTGTTAACTGTCATGTTGTTTCTGTCATACTCTTGCCTTAGTCTTCTTTCATTTAGTGGAGGGTTATATATCACTGCTACTACTACTCTTGCTCCTCCCATCATCATAGTGCCTGTTATGAAGTCCCTAAATCCTTCACAGCCTGGTATAATCATCTCCTCGAAACTCCATTCCTTTTTCATCAGTAGAGCCACTCTGCCTCCTCCCCTTCCTTCCCTCTCTTTTCTTATTACAGTGTAGTCCTGGGGAAACACCGCATTCATTATGATTCCTGAGAGTTTTGTTTCTGTGAGTCCAATTACATCTGGGTTTACTTCTTGTGTTCTTTCCTTAAGTTCACTAGCCTTGTTTGTAATCCCATCTATGTTCGAGTACATGACCTTGAAGCTGACTCTCTTCTGTCCATTCTCAGTTTCTGTTGATTCCACTGGAGTTGTGGGGGGGGGGGGGTAAGGGATGTAAGGGATGGGAGCCTAGGAAGGAGAACCTGGGGGGTCTGGGGTGTGAGGGGGGCTGGGAGGATCTGGAACCGGGGGCTAGGGGGTCTGAAGCGATGAGGCTGAGGGAGTCCAGGGTTGGGCATTAGTTGGGGCATGGGATGGGGGAGCTGGAGGGGCATGTGGTGGGAAATCATGGGTTGGGGTATGCAAGGTAGACTGGGGTGGGTTGACAGGGAGGTCAGTGGTTGGGGAGGGGAGGGGGGCCTGAGAAGGGGGGGCTGGAAGGGAGGAGGTGGGGTAGGGAGGAGAGCTTGGGGGGGGGTGAAACTGGGAAGGTCACAGGCTGGAGAAGCAGGGAAGGGCATGGAGTGCAGGAAAAGTGAGGATCTGGGGTAGGGGTTGGGGAAGAAAAAGGGCATGGGGGGAAACATGGGGGGGGGGATCTGCGGTCAGGGAACATGCGGGTCATGGTCTGGAGGGAGACTTTACTGTCTGGGGAGGTGCAGGTGATTGGTGGGGGATGGCTGAGGGGTTGGTTGGTGGGAGGCTTCTGTTACAATCCTCCCTGGGAGGGTGCTGGCCTGCTGGTGGGGGGATTCCCACTCTCCTCTGAGGTTCCTGGAGACACTGAGCTGAGTCCTGTGGCTCCGATATCCCCCACCCCTTTCTCTGATTCTCCTCCTTGCTTCTGCAGCCTTCCTTCTCTCCTCCCTCGTCATGTCTCTTTCCAGAAAGACGTCCTCGTATCCCCCTAACCTCACAAGTCTGCTCTTCCTGGATAGGATTTTCTCCTCTGTTGCCTCGTTCGTGAGCACTACCTTTATCAATTGTTTCCTTTCCTTCTTGTAGATACCCAGCCTGAAAACCTTCTCTATGTTGCCATTTGCCTCCTCCATATCCAGTCCCTCCAAGATCTCTGTCATAGTTGTTCGGTCCCTCCTCCATTCCTCTCGATTGGATTTCTCTGGTTCCTGTACTTTTACAACTATAACTGTTCGTTTCCTTTCCAGTATTTGTTCAGTGCGTTTTGCAGCTTCCTGTGAGGTAGCTGCTTTCATGGCCGCTGCCACTAAAACAGCCTTGGCACTTGGGCTGTTTTGCAGTATTTCTGCTGTGACGAGGCCATACCCCTAGCCTTAAACAGCCGAACACCAACGCGTTACCGTCACAAGTTATATGGGGGCCTGTCCTAGGAGCTTCACTCAGGTACTGGTGCCAAGTGGTAATTTATGGTAAGCGTATTTAACTTGGTTAACGTAGCTTTACTATTTTTCATTCAATTTCATTTTTTATAAGGTGCGGTGTATTGTGCATTACGAGAGTAACATATAGTGAAGGTGAGACAACTTTGGATTACGTGGTGACTATAGGCCTCAGTCATACTCTTAATTGGTCATCTCTCCCTCCGTGTTATTACTCGTGTTTACCATCTATGTCCCTTGAATATTTCTCATTCTGACAGATCATCATATTGGTACCCTGGTACTGTGGTCTGCCCCGGGTCAAGAGTACCCAATCTTCTGCAATCTGACTGTAGGAGGACAAAGAGGGCCATAGTTCCTCTAGCTCGAACTTTAGTTGCTGAATTGGGACCTCAGCAGCAGTTCTCGTCACCAGTTGACACCTCGCACCCCTACACGTCAGTCAGAGATGATGATACATACAACGGTAGGGAATTAGCTTACTTTTCAGAGCACAAAAGTTCGCTAATTCTGTAAGTATCATATTAAATTCAGTAGGAAAAACTTGCTTTATGTCCTATAGAGACTCGGCAAGGTATGCCTACATCCTTGGACTACCAATTTTACTTTTGAGACAATTTACTGTTTCATTTGTTTTCGAAACTCTGTTTCATTTGTTAGTAGGATTTTCTTGCCCTTATCCTCTTACATGAGTACCGGGTACAAGATTTCCTGCGCCCTTGATTTAATTTAATCATTTAACATCTTTTACTTAACTTTAATTGTTAAAGATCTCACAGGATAGGTACCAGTTGCCACGTTGTCCTGTTTCTGACATTCACTATTGAATATTCGTGTACCTTTATTTGCTAATTTCACCATGTTTCGTCTCCAAGCTATAACTTGTGACGGTAACGCGTTGGTGTTCGGCTGTTTAAGGCTAGGGGTATGGCCTCGTCACATAGTTATAAAAAAAAATAGAAAAACTGGAACTTCGTCTGTGGTAAGGTAAGGAGAAGACACACAAAACACAAGTAAACTTTAACAATGAAATTTTAATTACGTTAAATAAATCAAAACATGAAAAAATGGACAAACAAATTCTTATAATAAAATCAATCAATCAAAATAAATAAAAATACTTAAATGACACAATGAAAAGTTACGTTAAGGCAAAATAACAAGAAGTGCAATACAAAATTAAAGGGAAGGTGCTGGAATATTGGCTTTAAGCTACCACTTCTCTCAGTATACGCTAACGTCTAGCCGGGAGAAGTGTTAACCGTGGAAGCACAAAATATTCTGAGGTCTGAGGTCGAGGCGACCCCAGACATCAAGTAGTATGGGGGGGGCGAGTGCAGGTGCAGCCAGACCGGCGACCAATCAGCGGAGCCGGTAGCGATCAACATGTAGTTTGGCGGTTTGAGTCCGAACAGGTGTCTGGCTGCAACGTTTTGCGCTCTGGCAAGCCTTGCTGGTGTTGTTGTCGTTGTTGGACATGTCTTCCATAGTCGTTTTATATAATTTCAACGACGTAATTATGGAGGGAAGAGCAGGCTCAATCTCTTGAAGGAGATTATCGTCACACTGCAAAAGAGAGTCCCCCTGGAAGGAGCCTTCCATTAGCTTCGTCCCCTGTTTCCAGGAGGTTGCCTACCATGTGCTGGTTTGAATTCTGATTTTCACTGAGTCTCTTTATCTCCTCTCTGGCTTCCTCTAACTCACTTCTTTGGCTCTGTATTAATGCTTGCATTTCCTGCAGGTCTCTGCCAAACCTCTCTTTCTTGTCCTGCAGGTCTCTGCTGAATCCCATTTTCATTTCTTGCAGGTCTCTGTTGAATCCCATTTGCATTGCCTGCAGGTCTCTGCCGAATCCCCCTAATGTCTGGTTGAGCCATTCAAAAGTAGTATCCACCATTCTCCCCTGACCCTCCATCATTTTCCCTGGCTGAGGGAAAAAACGTTCTGGCTTTTTCTTATGCGCGTGTTTGTATGTTTCTGAGTAAGTGTGTTTGTTGTATGTGTGTGTTTGTGCGTGTGTGTGTGTGTGTGTGTGTGTGTGTGTGTACTCACCTATTTGTACTCACCTATTTGTGCTTGCGGGGGTTGAGCTTTGGCTCTTTGGTCCCGCCTCTCAACTGTCAATCAACTGGTGTACAGATTCCTGAGCCTACTGGGCTCTATCGTATCTACATTTAAATGTAGATACATGTGTGTGTGTGTGTGTGTGTGTGTGTGTGTGTGTGTGTGTGTGTGTGTGTGTGTGTGTGTGTGTGTGTAGGGGAGGGGATGCCTGGGAAACTGGGGGGGTGGGGGGTGGGCGGGGGCGGAGTTCTCACTTCAGGTCAGATGGTCAGATGATGGGAGGGAGTAAGGGAGCTGGAGGTGTGTGTGTGTGTGTGTGTGTGTGTGTGTGTGTGTGTGTGTGTGTGTGTGTGTGTGTGTGTGTGTGTGTGTATTTCTGGTCAGTTGTAGGGGGAGTGGGAGGGGGGGAAGTATTTTAGTAGAGTGAGATGGGGGATCATGCGTGCGAGCGTGCGTGAATGAGTGCACGTGTGTGCGTGTAGAGTGTGTGTATTGGGAGGTTAGAGGGAGAGATATTGGGAGAAATGGGGAGAGGCACAGAAGAGATCTATTTGTGTATGCTTAGGGGGAAGGAGGAGGAGGAGGAGGAGGGTGAGAGATTGGAGGTATGGTCAGTTGTTCAACAGTTGTCAACTAAGTGTCAATGACCCCTATCAAGACGGTTCCCATGCAGGGGGGAGGGTGGGGAGTGTTTCGGGAAAGATGGGGTGGGAAAGAGGGGGGATGTGGGGGGGGTTATCCTTTGACTGGAGTGATGTTTCACATAAGTAAAAACGTTTCGTATTTTGACTTACTCCATCCCTTTAATGTGTGTGTGTGTGTTTGCTTATATGTGTGTGTGTGTGTTTGCTTATGTGTTTGTGTGTGCTTGTGTATGTATTTGCTTGTGCGTGTGCGTGTCACGAGGGTCCCCTATGTGTCACACTTCTACCAGGAATGAGCCACTTTGAGAGTTTAAATATGTATGATAAACTGAACAAGATTTCTCTTATAATTGACCTCACTGTACATCAGTTAACTGACAGAAGCAGGCAGTACTCACCGGCCAAAACCGTCCCCCTCACACTACCAGGTGAGTTTATAATGATATCCTTATGTCGAGGTCCTCGGTGGATTCGTCGTCTCTCCACGTGGTGTGGAGTCCCACTCTTCCACTGAGTGCCAGTGGGTCGGTGCTGGTGGTTGTTTCAATATGCAACCACCAGCACCGATCCACTGGCACTGTTGTGTTACCGTTCACTAATTTACTCTATCACTGTTCTCCATAGCCCAAGTATACCTTGATACAAATATGTAAACATCGGCCTCGTGGCCCTATGCTCCCCACGTGGCCTGGAGCTGTGATTATTCTGCTTAACACAAAAGTTCTAGTGATATCACTGTGTTTATTTTTTCTATGTGCAGTTATACACTTTATTATATCCCAGATCCTTGATCAATCACAGAAAACCTAAGAAGCTCGATTTAATGGACGATTAATGCGGAGCCTCAAGCCCTCGACCCTCCCACGCGATTGCCTCGACTCGAACCTTTGAAGTGGCACGTGAGGGGATTGGTGATAAAGTTAGAGGGGGTGGAGGAGGTGATGGCCCCTGGCCGGGGGAATGATCTAGCCGCCCCCCCCCCCTGGGAGTCAACCCCTATTCACTCTCTTGTTTATGAAACGTTAGTCTGTCCTATGTCATCAATCTGAAGATGTTTCCAGCTTCCATAGTGGGGGTCCATCATCAACAACAACATATGGAGGTTTTTTTTCACACACGTGGACACAGAACTTAAACAACCGCCCTATGTCAGGTCTTCCAACAGTCAATTCAGACAGATACGTAGACTTAACACTGAGAATGTATTGGGTATTTGCTCGTCCTCAATTGCTTCACCTCCGCCAACAGAACAACACAAGGGGAAGGTAACTCACACAGTGACACAAATACTTCAACTGAGTAAACTTTCTCTCACCAGTTTATCGACTAGTGAGAGAAAGAAGAAGAGACCATGCGGTGTATGTGAGATCATATAGTTAACAAAACATTTTAGAATTTCCAGGTAGTTATCACGTCCCACCAATTTATCTGTCTTCCAGCATTGAGTGGTTTATATTTCACAAAAAAAAACTTTCCTTCTAACTCATCCTATTAGTTCATGGACTAGTGGTTCACCTTTGTTTAAAACTAAATCTACACACGCGATATGAAATGTGAAAAAAACTAAATCTACACTCATTACGAAAGAAATGACTGAAAGACTGATCTGTCTTTCAAGAAACGGTGGAGATCCAGAAATAATGAGTTGGTGTGATTTATCTATATAAATAAAAATGGAAATGTCCGTTTGTTCAAAATCCCTAATCTCCTAAAGTTCTTCATCGATTGCTTTGAAATTTTCACACAACGTTAAATTCGCATCCGAGCGGGTTTTTATATACATCTTATATGGATGTCACGTCTGAAACGGAAAAAAACATGCTTTTTTGAAAAACTGTGATTTTTTATGTGAGGGAAATCTTCGAAACCACTTTACCAATTGCTTTGAAATTCTAACACAACGTTGAATTCGAATAGGCGCATATTTTTATATACTTACTATATACATGTCTCACCTATGACAGGAAAATACATGCTTCTTTTGAAAAACAGCGCCATCTGTTGGACGTAAGAGCAACACTTGCTGTAATCTTGGAACGTTCTTCACCGATTGCTTTGAAATTCTGACACAAGGTTCCATTCGAATATGCACATGTTTTTATATACCTACTATATAGATGCAACACCTGTGACAGATAGAGCATGCCTTTTTTTCAAAAACAGCGCCATCTGTTGCATGTAATAGCAACACACTTGCAATACTAAATATGTTACGAATTCCAAGTCAATGTTTCCGATTGTATTGATAAATTTAACTTTCATAGATTTCGATTTATTTTAATTTGTATTGAATGATTTTGTGTGACATTGTGTTGGAATATAGCTGTATTGTTTACCATACCGTTCATTTCGTAAGTATAAGTATAAATGCCACACCTGTGACAGGTAAAAATATTTTTTTTTTTTTTTTAAGAAATAGTGCCATCTGATGCATGTAAGAGCCACACACACACTATCCTAAATATGTTACGATTCCATTTCAATGTCTTCGACTGCATTAACAAATTAAATTTTCATACATTTTGATTTATTTACATTTTGATATAATTACTTTGTGTGACATAGCATTGAAACTGCGCTATGTTGTTTACCATACCATTCATTTTGTGAGTATAAGTATAGATGCAACACCTGTGATAGGTAAAAATATGCATTTTTTTGAAAAACAGCGCCATCTGTTGCACGTAAGAGTTACTCAAGCTATACTAAATATGTTACGATTCCATTTCAATGATTCCAATTTCATTGATAAATGGAATTTTCATAGATATCGAATTATATTCATTTTGATATAATTATTTCGTGTGACATTGCGATGGAATTGAGTTTTGTTGTTTACCATACCGTTCATTTCATGAGTGTAATTTATTTTTCTAATTTTTCAATTTTTTCACTGCATTTTTAATTGTTTTTCTTATATTTCAGTGACAGGAATATCAGATCATTTGATGTTCCGAATTTTCTGATGGGAACATCAGATCTCATGGGAATGCATCGGATGAGGGAATTGGGAATGGTGGGGAGGCCGAGGGGATGGGAGTGGGGGATAGTACTGAGGACGACGGGACAGAGGAGGGGGTAATGGTGAGAAAAACGAGAGGACGGGGGAGTTAGGGATGGTGAGAAAAACGAGAGGACGGGGGAGTTAGGGATGGTGGGGACGAGGGGACAGAGGAATGGAGAATGGTGTGAAAGAAAAGGGAACAGGAGAGTAGGGGATGGTGCGGAGGACGAGGGAACAGGGGAGGGGGGAATGATAGGGAGGATGAGGGGACAGGGGAGTGGGAAACGGTGGAGAGGACGAGGGGACGGTGGGGTGGGGGATGGTGGGAAGGATACAGGGATGGGGGAGGGAGGAAATGGCTAGGAGGATGGAGGGACTGAGGAGTGGGGAATGGTTGGGAGGACAAAGGAATGGCGGAGTAGGGAATGGTTGGGAGGACGAGGGGACAGAAGAGGGGGAATGGTGGGGAGGACTGGGAGACAAGGGAATGGTTGTTGGGGCTCAGTAACACACATGCATTGCTGAGCCACAGCAATGTGTGGCAGGGTACAGCTAGTATATCTATACCAATATAAATAAAAACTGGAATGTTCGTTTGTTCAAAATCGCTAATCTCCGAAAGTTCTTCGCCGATTGCTTTGAAATTTTCACACAACGTTCCATTCGTATTCGAGCAGGTTTTTATATATATACAATATAGATATCACGTCTGTGACGGTAAAAAAAAACATGCTTTTCCTGAAAAACTTTTTTTTTTTTTTTAATGTATTTTCATGCTTCGAAACCTCTTTACCGATTGCTTTGAAATTTCGACTCAATGTTGTATTCGAATAGGTGCGTCTTTTTATATATCTACTATATACATGCCTCGCCTGTGACAGGAAAAAACATGTTTTTTTTTTAAAACTGCGTCATCTGTTGGACGTAAGTGCAACACACGCTGTAATCTCCAAAAGTTCTTCACCAATTGCTTTGAAATTATGACACAATGTTGCATTCGAATTTGTGCGTCTTCTTATATACCTACTATATAGATGCAACCTCTCTGACAGGTAAAAACATGCGTTTTTGAAAAACAGCGCCATCTGTTGCACATAATAGCAACATGCACGTTATACTAAATATGTCATGAATTCCATTTCAAAGTTTCTGATTGTATTGATAAATTTGATTTTCATAGATTTCAATTTATTTTATTTTTTATTGAATTATTTTGTGTAACATTGTGATGGTATTGAGCTGTGTTGTTTACCATACCGTTCATTTCGTAAGTATAAGTATAGATGTCACACCTGTGATAGGTATAGCTATATTTTCCTTGAAAAGCTGCCCCATCTGTTGCATGTATGATCAACACACATGCTATACTAAATATGTTACAATTCCATTCCATTGTTTCTGATCGCATTGATAATTAAAATTTTCATAGATTTTGATATATTTTCATTTTGATTTAATTATTTTGTGGGAATTGCATTGGAATTGAGCTGAGTTGTTTACCATACCGTTCATTTCGTGAGTATAGTTTATTTTTTCATATTTTCATTTCATTTTTTAACTGATTTTCTTATATTTCAGTTATGGGAATATCAGATCACTAGATGTTCCCAGTTTTCTGATGGGAACATCAGACCATTTGGGAAGGCATAGGACGAGAGAGTGTGGAATGGTTGGGATGAGGAGGGGACGGAAGTGAGAGATGGTGGGGAGGACGAGGGGACGGGGGAGTTTGAGATGGTTGAGACAAGGGGATGGGGGAATGGAGAATGGTGGGGAGGACTGGGGGACAGGGAAGGTTGCTGTGGGTCAGCAATGCACATGCTTTGCTAAGCCACAGCAATGCGTGGCCTAGTATATATCCACGTGGCCGTGGATATACTGCTAGTATATCTATATAAATAAAAATGTAAATGCTCGTTTGTTCAAAATCGCTAATCTCCAAAAGTTCTTCACAGATTGCTTTGAAATTTTCACACACCGTTCCATTCACATCCGAGCGGGTTTTTATATACATACTATATCGATGTCACGTATGTGACAAGAAAAAAAACGTACTTCTTTGAAAAGCTGTGTTTTATGTGTTTTTCATGTGAGGGAAATCTTCGAAACGTCTTTACAGATTGCTTTGAAATTTTGACACAACATTGCATTCAAATAGGCGCGTGTTTGCTATATAGATACCACACCTCTGACAGGTAGAAACATGTTTTTTTTTAAATTGCCATCTGTTGCACGTAATAGCAACACACGCTCTAAAATCTATGTTACGAATCCATTTCAATGTTTCCAATTGCATTTATAAATTGAATTTTCATGGATTTCGATTAATTTTCATTTTGATTTAATTATTTTGTGTGACATTGCATTGGAATTATGATGTGCTGTTTACCATATCGTTTATTACATAAGTATAAGTATAGATGACACACCTGTGACAGGTTAAAACATTCTTGTTTAAAGAAACTGCACCATCTGTTGCACATAAGAGCAACACACGTTATACTAAATATATTACGACTTCATTTCAATGTTTCCGATTGCATTGATAATTTGAATTTTCATAGATTTGGATATATTTTTATTTTTATTTAATTATTTTGTGTGATATTGCTTTGGAATTGAGCTGTGTTGTTTACCATAACTTTTATTTTGTGAGTATAGTTATTTTTTTTTATTTATGTAGCAGGTAGACGTCCATCACTTGCCAGCAGTCAGAGCCTCGCCGGCAGATGGACATATAAGGTGCCTGAGTCCACCACCAGGTGTCTCCAGCACTACCTGCACGCATGGGTCACCAGCTCCTCAGACCCGCCTTCGCCCAACACAATTATCTTATTGACGGAGTAACGCAACCGCCAGTGTTATGCTGTTCCCTGACAATGTTTCCTGGGATCTGCTATATCATATGGGTGTAACAGATCGTTTCCAGTAAAAACTCCCGCATCATTGTGTGACGGATAACAGATACATCAAACTCTGGAGGGTGTGACAGACAGCAGGTAGTAACACCTACCTCTTGAGGGTGTGACAGACAGCAGGTAGTAACACCTACCTCTTGAGGGTGTGACAGACAGCAGGTAGTAACACCTCCCTCTTGAGGGGTGTGACAGACAGCAGGTAGTAACACCTCCCTCTTGAGGGGTGTGACAGACAGCAGGTAGTAACACCTCCCTCTTGAGGGTGTGACAGACAGCAGGCAGTAACACCTCCCTCTTGAGGGGTGTGACAGACAGCAGGTAGTAACACCTCCCTCTTGAGGGTGTGACAGACAGCAGGTAGTAACACCTCCCTCTTGAGGGTGTGACAGACAGCAGGTAGTAACACCTCCCTCTTGAGGGTGTGACAGACAGCAGGTAGTAACACCTCCCTCTTGAGGGTGTGACAGACAGCAGGTAGTAACACCTCCCTCTTGAGGGTGTGACAGACAGCAGGTAGTAACACCTCCCTCTTGAGGGGTGTGACAGACAGCAGGTAGTAACACCTCCCTCTTGAGGGTGTGACAGACAGCAGGTAGTAACACCTCCCTCTTGAGGGTGTGACAGACAGCAGGTAGTAACACCTCCCTCTTGAGGGTGTGACAGACAGCAGGTAGTAACACCTCCCTCTTGAGGGTGTGACACATAACAAACAAATCTGGCGAAACAGAAGTTAAATGATGCTATGACACCAATACTTGGTGCTCTGTGTCACTATGACACCAACACTGGGTGCTCTGTGTCACTATGAAACCAACACTGGGTGCTCTGTGTCACCATGACACCAACACTGGGTGCTCTGTGTCACTATGACACCAACACTGGGTGCTCTGTGTCACTATGACACCAACACTGGGTGCTCTGTGTCACCATGACACCAATACTTGGCGCTCTGTGTCACTATGAAACCAACACTGGGCGCTCTGTGTCACTATGACACCAACACTTGGCGCTCTGTGTCACTATGACACCAACACTTGGCGCTCTGTGTCACTATGACACCAACACTGGGCGCTCTGTGTCACTATGACACCAACACTGGACGATCTGTGTCACTATGACACCAACACTTGGCGCTCTGTGTCACTATGACACCAACACTTGGCGCTCTGTGTCACTATGACACCAACACTTGGTGCTCTGTGTCACTATGACACCAACACTGGACGTTCTGTGTCACTATGACACCAACACTGGGTGCTCTGTGTCACTATGACACCAACACTTGGCGCTCTGTGTCACTATGACACCAACACTTGGTGCTCTGTGTCACTATGACACCAACACTGGGTGCTCTGTGTCACTATGACACCAACACTGGGTGCTCTGTGTCACTATGACACCAACACTTGGTGCTCTGTGTCACTATGACACCAACACTTGGTGCTCTGTGTCACTATGACACCAACACTTGTTGCTTTGTGTCACTATGACACCAACACTTGGTGCTCTGTGTCACTATGACACCAACACTGGGTGCTCTGTGTCACTATGTCACCAACACTTGTTGCTTTGTGTCACTATGACACCAACACTTGGTGCTCTGTGTCACTATGACACCAACACTGGGTGCTCTGTGTCACTATGACACCAACACTGGGTGCTCTGTGTCACTATGTCACCAACACTTGTTGCTTTGTGTCACTATGACACCAACACTTGGTGCTCTGTGTCACTATGACACCAACACTGGACGTTCTGTGTCACTATGACACCAACACTTGGCGCTCTGTGTCACTATGACACCAACACTCGGCGCTCTGTGTCACTATGACACCAACACTTGGTGCTCTGTGTCACTATGACACCAACACTTGGCGCTCTGTGTCACTATGACACCAACACTTGGCGCTCTGTGTCACTATGACACCAACACTTGGTGCTCTGTGTCACTATGACACCAACACTTGGCGCTCTGTGTCACTATGACACCAACACTTGGTGCTCTGTGTCACTATGACACCAACACTGGTGTCACTATGACACCAACACTCTGTGTCACTATGACACCAACACTGGGTGCTCTGTGTCACTATGACACCAACACTGGTTGTGTCTGTGTCACTATGACACCAACACTGGGTGCTCTGTGTCACTATGACACCAACACTGGGTGCTCTGTGTCACTATGACACCAACACTGGGTGCTCTGTGTCACTATGACACCAACACTTGGTGCTCTGTGTCACTATGACACCAACACTGGGTGCTCTGTGTCACTATGACACCAACACTGGGTGCTCTGTGTCACTATGACACCAACACTGGGTGCTCTGTGTCACTATGACACCAACACTGGGTGCTCTGTGTCACTATGACACCAACACTGGGTGCTCTGTGTCACTATGACACCAACACTGACACCAACACTGGCTCTGTGTCACTATGACACCAACACTGGGCGCTCTGTGTCACTATGACACCAACACTGGGTGCTCTGTGTCACTATGACACCAACACTGGGTGCTCTGTGTCACTATGACACCAACACTCTGTGGACACCAACACTGCTCTGTGTCACTATGACACCAACACTGGGCGCTCTGTGTCACTATGACACCAACACTGGGTGCTCTGTGTCACTATGACACCAACACTGGGTGCTCTGTGTCACTATGACACCAACACTGGGTGCTCTGTGTCACTATGACACCAACACTGGGTGCTCTGTGTCACTATGACACCAACACTGGGTGCTCTGTGTCACTATGACACCAACACTGGGTGCTCTGTGTCACTATGACACCAACACTGGGTGCTCTGTGTCACTATGACACCAACACTGGGTGCTCTGTGTCACTATGACACCAACACTGGGTGCTCTGTGTCACTATGACACCAACACTGGGTGCTCTGTGTCACTATGACACCAACACTGGGTGCTCTGTGTCACTATGACACCAACACTGGGCGCTCTGTGTCACTATGACACCAACACTGGGTGCTCTGTGTCACTATGACACCAACACTGGGTGCTCTGTGTCACTATGACACCAACACTGGGTGCTCTGTGTCACTATGACACCAACACTGGGTGCTCTGTGTCACTATGACACCAACACTGGGTGCTCTGTGTCACTATGACACCAACACTGGGTGCTCTGTGTCACTATGACACCAACACTGGGCTGCTCTGTGTCACTATGACACTGTGTCACTATGACACTGGGTGCTCTGTGTCACTATGACACCAACACTGGGTGCTTGTGACACCAACACTGTCACTATGACACCAACACTGGGTGCTCTGTGTCACTATGACACCAACACTGGGTGCTCTGTGTCACTATGACACCAACACTGGGTGCTCTGTGTCACTATGACACCAACACTGGGTGCTCTGTGTCACTATGACACCAACACTGGGTGCTCTGTGTCACTATGACACCAACACTGGGTGCTCTGTGTCACTATGACACCAACACTGGGCTCTGTGTCACTATGCTCTGTGTCACTATGACACCAACACTGGGTGCTCTGTGTCACTATGACACCAACACTGGGTGCTCTGTGTCACTATGACACCAACACTGGGCGCTCTGTGTCACTATGACACCAACACTGGGTGCTCTGTGTCACTATGACACCAACACTGGGTGCTCTGTGTCACTATGACACCAACACTGGGGCTCTGTGTCACTATGACACCAACACTGTGTGTCACTATGACACCAACACTGGGTGCTCTGTGTCACTATGACACCAACACTGGGTGCTCTGTGTCACTATGACACCAACACTGGGTGCTCTGTGTCACTATGACACCAACACTGGGTGCTCTGTGTCACTATGACACCAACACTGGTGCTCTGCTATGACACCAACACTGTGTCACTATGACACCAACACTGGGTGCTCTGTGTCACTATGACACCAACACTGGGTGCTCTGTGTCACTATGACACCAACACTGGGTGCTCTGTGTCACTATGACACCAACACTGGTCACTATGACACCAACACTGCTCTGTGTCACTATGACACCAACACTGGGTGCTCTGTGTCACTATGACACCAACACTGGGTGCTCTGTGTCACTATGACACCAACACTGGGTGCTCTGTGTCACTATGACACCAACACTGGGTGCTCTGTGTCACTATGACACCAACACTGGGTGCTCTGTGTCACTATGACACCAACACTGGTGTGCTCTGTGTCACTATGACACCAACACTGGGTGCTCTGTGTCACTATGACACCAACACTGGGTGCTCTGTGTCACTATGACACCAACACTGGGTGCTCTGTGTCACTATGACACCAACACTGGGTGCTGCTCTGTGTCACTATGACACCAACACTGGGTGCTCTGTGTCACTATGACACCAACACTGGGTGCTCTGTGTCACTATGACACCAACACTGGGTGCTCTGTGTCACTATGACACCAACACTTGGTGCTCTGTGTCACTATGACACCAACACTGGGTGCTCTGTGTCACTATGACACCAACACTGGGTGCTCTGTGTCACTATGACACCAACACTGGGTGCTCTGTGTCACTATGACACCAACACTGGGTGCTCTGTGTCACTATGACACCAACACTGGGTGCTCTGTGTCACTATGACACCAACACTGGGTGCTCTGTGTCACTATGACACCAACACTGGGTGCTCTGTGTCACTATGACACCAACACTGGGTGCTCTGTGTCACTATGACACCAACACTGGGCGCTCTGTGTCACTATGACACCAACACTGGGTGCTCTGTGTCACTATGACACCAACACTGGGTGCTCTGTGTCACTATGACACCAACACTGGGACACCAACACTGCTCTGTGTCACTATGACACCAACACTGGGTGCTCTGTGTCACTATGACACCAACACTGGGCTCTGCTATGACTGTGCTCACTATGACACCAACACTGGGTGCTCTGTGTCACTATGACACCAACACTGGGTGCTCTGTGTCACTATGACACCAACACTGGGTGCTCTGTGTCACTATGACACCAACACTGGGTGCTCTGTGTCACTATGACACCAACACTGGGTGCTCTGTGTCACTATGACACCAACACTGGGTCTGTGTCACTATGCTCTGTGTCACTATGACACCAACACTGGGTGCTCTGTGTCACTATGACACCAACACTGGGTGCTCTGTGTCACTATGACACCAACACTGGGTGCTCTGTGTCACTATGACACCAACACTGGGTGCTCTGTGTCACTATGACACCAACACTGGGTGCTCTGTGTCACTATGACACCAACACTGGGCGCTCTGTGTCACTATGACACCAACACTGGGTGCTCTGTGTCACTATGACACCAACACTGGGTGCTCTGTGTCACTATGACACCAACACTGGGTGCTCTGTGTCACTATGACACCAACACTGGGTGCTCTGTGTCACTATGACACCAACACTGGGTGCTCTGTGTCACTATGACACCAACACTGGGTGCTCTGTGTCACTATGACACCAACACTGTGTCACTATGACACCAACACTGGGTGCTCTGTGTCACTATGACACCAACACTGGGTGCTCTGTGTCACTATGACACCAACACTGGGTGCTCTGTGTCACTATGACACCAACACTGGGCTGCTCTGTGTCACTATGACACCAACACTGGGTGCTCTGTGTCACTATGACACCAACACTGGGTGCTCTGTGTCACTATGACACCAACACTGGGTGCTCTGTGTCACTATGACACCAACACTGGGTGCTCTGTGTCACTATGACACCAACACTGGGTGCTCTGTGTCACTATGACACCAACACTGGGTGCTCTGTGTCACTATGACACCAACACTGGGTGCTCTGTGTCACTATGACACCAACACTGGGTGCTCTGTGTCACTATGACACCAACACTGGGTGCTCTGTGTCACTATGACACCAACACTGGGTGCTCTGTGTCACTATGACACCAACACTGTGTCACTATGACACCAACACTGCTCTGTGTCACTATGACACCAACACTGGGTGCTCTGTGTCACTATGACACCAACACTGGGTGCTCTGTGTCACTATGACACCAACACTGGGTGCTCTGTGTCACTATGACACCAACACTGGGTGCTCTGTGTCACTATGACACCAACACTGGGTGCTCTGTGTCACTATGACACCAACACTGGGTGCTCTGTGTCACTATGACACCAACACTGGGTGCTCTGTGTCACTATGACACCAACACTGGGTGCTCTGTGTCACTATGACACCAACACTGGGTGCTCTGTGTCACTATGACACCAACACTGGGTGCTCTGTGTCACTATGACACCAACACTGGGCTCTGTGTCACTGTCACTATGACACCAACTATGACACCAACACTGCTCTGTGTCACTATGACACCAACTGGGTGCACTATGACACCAACACTGGTGCTCTGTGTCACTATGACACCAACACTGGGTGCTCTGTGTCACTATGACACCAACACTGGGTGCTCTGTGTCACTATGACACCAACACTGGGTGCTCTGTGTCACTATGACACCAACACTGGGCGCTCTGTGTCACTATGACACCAACACTGGGTGCTCTGTGTCACTATGACACCAACACTGGGTGCTCTGTGTCACTATGACACCAACACTGGGTGCTCTGTGTCACTATGACACCAACACTGGGTGCTCTGTGTCACTATGACACCAACACTGGGTGCTCTGTGTCACTATGACACCAACACTGGGTGCTCTGTGTCACTATGACACCAACACTGGGTGCTCTGTGTCACTATGACACCAACACTGGGTGCTCTGTGTCACTATGACACCAACACTGGGTCACTATGCTCTGTGTCACTATGACACCAACACTGGGTGCTCTGTGTCACTATGACACCAACACTGGGTGCTCTGTGTCACTATGACACCAACACTGGGTGCTCTGTGTCACTATGACACCAACACTGGGTGCTCTGTGTCACTATGACACCAACACTGGGTGCTCTGTGTCACTATGACACCAACACTGGGTGCTCTGTGTCACTATGACACCAACACTGGGTGCTCTGTGTCACTATGACACCAACACTGGGTGCTCTGTGTCACTATGACACCAACACTGGGTGCTCTGTGTCACTATGACACCAACACTGGGTGCTCTGTGTCACTATGACACCAACACTGGGTGCTCTGTGTCACTATGACACCAACACTGGGTGCTCTGTGTCACTATGACACCAACACTGTGCTCTGTGTCACTATGACACCAACACTGGGTGCTCTGTGTCACTATGACACCAACACTGGGTGCTCTGTGTCACTATGACACCAACACTGGGTGCTCTGTGTCACTATGACACCAACACTGGGTGCTCTGTGTCACTATGACACCAACACTGGGTGCTCTGTGTCACTATGACACCAACACTGGGTGCTCTGTGTCACTATGACACCAACACTGGGTGCTCTGTGTCACTATGACACCAACACTGGGTGCTCTGTGTCACTATGACACCAACACTGGGTGTCACTATGACACCAACACTGTGTGTCACTATGACACCAACACTGGGTGCTCTGTGTCACTATGACACCAACACTGGGTGCTCTGTGTCACTATGACACCAACACTGGGTGCTCTGTGTCACTATGACACCAACACTGGGTGCTCTGTGTCACTATGACACCAACACTGTCTCTGTGTCACTATGACACCAACACTGGGTGCTCTGTGTCACTATGACACCAACACTGGGTGCTCTGTGTCACTATGACACCAACACTGGGTGCTCTGTGTCACTATGACACCAACACTGGGTGCTCTGTGTCACTATGACACCAACACTGGGTGCTCTGTGTCACTATGACACCAACACTGGGTGCTCTGTGTCACTATGACACCAACACTGGGTGCTCTGTGTCACTATGACACCAACACTGGGTGTCACTATGACACCAACACTGGGTGCTCTGTGTCACTATGACACCAACACTGGGTGCTCTGTGTCACTATGACACCAACACTGGGCTGCTCTGTGTCACTATGACACCAACACTGGGTGCTCTGTGTCACTATGACACCAACACTGGGCTGCTCTGTGTCACTATGACACCAACACTGGGTGCTCTGTGTCACTATGACACCAACACTGGGTGCTCTGTGTCACTATGACACCAACACTGGGTGCTCTGTGTCACTATGACACCAACACTGGGTGCTCTGTGTCACTATGACACCAACACTGGGTGCTCTGTGTCACTATGACACCAACACTGGGTGCTCTGTGTCACTATGACACCAACACTGGGTGCTCTGTGTCACTATGACACCAACACTGGGTGCTCTGTGTCACTATGACACCAACACTGGGTGCTCTGTGTCACTATGACACCAACACTGGGTGCTCTGTGTCACTATGACACCAACACTGGGTGCTCTGTGTCACTATGACACCAACACTGGGTGCTCTGTGTCACTATGACACCAACACTGGGTGCTCTGTGTCACTATGACACCAACACTGGGTGCTCTGTGTCACTATGACACCAACACTGTGTCACTATGACACCAACACTGGGTGCTCTGTGTCACTATGACACCAACACTGGGTGCTCTGTGTCACTATGACACCAACACTGGGTGCTCTGTGTCACTATGACACCAACACTGGGTGCTCTGTGTCACTATGACACCAACACTGGGTGCTCTGTGTCACTATGACACCAACACTGGGTGCTCTGTGTCACTATGACACCAACACTGGGTGACACCAACACTGGGTGCTGTGTCACTATGACACCAACACTGGGTGCTCTGTGTCACTATGACACCAACACTGGGTGCTCTGTGTCACTATGACACCAACACTGGGTGCTCTGTGTCACTATGACACCAACACTGGGTGCTCTGTGTCACTATGACACCAACACTGGGTGCTCTGTGTCACTATGACACCAACACTGGGTGCTCTGTGTCACTATGACACCAACACTGGGTGCTCTGTGTCACTATGACACCAACACTGGGTGCTCTGTGTCACTATGACACCAACACTGGGTGCTCTGTGTCACTATGACACCAACACTGGGTGCTCTGTGTCACTATGACACCAACACTGGGTGCTCTGTGTCACTATGACACCAACACTGGGTGCTCTGTGTCACTATGACACCAACACTGGGTGCTCTGTGTCACTATGACACCAACACTGGGTGCTCTGTGTCACTATGACACCAACACTGGGTGCTCTGTGTCACTATGACACCAACACTGGGTGCTCTGTGTCACTATGACACCAACACTGGGTGCTCTGTGTCACTATGACACCAACACTGGGTGCTCTGTGTCACTATGACACCAACACTGGGTGCTCTGTGTCACTATGACACCAACACTGGGTGCTCTGTGTCACTATGACACCAACACTGGTGCTGTGTCACTATGACACCAACACTGGGTGCTCTGTGTCACTATGACACCAACACTGGGTGCTCTGTGTCACTATGACACCAACACTGGGTGCTCTGTGTCACTATGACACCAACACTGAGTGCTCTGTGTCACTATGACACCAACACTGGGTGCTCTGTGTCACTATGACACCAACACTGGGTGCTCTGTGTCACTATGACACCAACACTGACACCAACACTGGTGCTCTGTGTCACTATGACACCAACACTGGGTGCTCTGTGTCACTCTGACACCAACACTGGGTGCTCTGTGTCACTATGACACCAACACTGGGTGCTCTGTGTCACTATGACACCAACACTGGGTGCTCTGTGTCACTATGACACCAACACTGGGTGCTCTGTGTCACTATGACACCAACACTGGGTGCTCTGTGTCACTATGACACCAACACTGGGGTGCTCTGTGTCACTATGACACCAACACTGGGTGCTCTGTGTCACTATGACACCAACACTGGGTGCTCTGTGTCACTATGACACCAACACTGGGTGCTCTGTGTCACTATGCTCTGTGTGTCACTATGACACCAACACTGGGTGCTCTGTGTCACTATGACACCAACACTGGGTGCTCTGTGTCACTATGACACCAACACTGGGCTGCTCTGTGTCACTATGACACCAACACTGGGTGCTCTGTGTCACTATGACACCAACACTGGGTGCTCTGTGTCACTATGACACCAACACTGGGTGCTCTGTGTCACTATGACACCAACACTGGGTGCTCTGTGTCACTATGACACCAACACTGGGTGCTCTGTGTCACTATGACACCAACACTGGGTGCTCTGTGTCACTATGACACCAACACTGGGTGCTCTGTGTCACTATGACACCAACACTGGGTGCTCTGTGTCACTATGACACCAACACTGGGTGCTCTGTGTCACTATGACACCAACACTGGGTGCTCTGTGTCACTATGACACCAACACTGGGTGCTCTGTGTCACTATGACACCAACACTGGGTGCTCTGTGTCACTATGACACCAACACTGGGTGCTCTGTGTCACTATGACACCAACACTGGGTGCTCTGTGTCACTATGACACCAACACTGGGTGCTCTGTGTCACTATGACACCAACACTGGGTGCTCTGTGTCACTATGACACCAACACTGGGTGCTCTGTGTCACTATGACACCAACACTGGGTGCTCTGTGTCACTATGACACCAACACTGGGTGCTCTGTGTCACTATGACACCAACACTGGGTGCTCTGTGTCACTATGACACCAACACTGGGTGCTCTGTGTCACTATGACACCAACACTGGGTGCTCTGTGTCACTATGACACCAACACTGGGTGCTCTGTGTCACTATGACACCAACACTGGGTGCTCTGTGTCACTATGACACCAACACTGGGTGCTCTGTGTCACTATGACACACTGGGTGCTCTGTGTCACTATGACACCACACTGGGCGCTCTGTGTCACTATGACACCAACACTGGGTGCTCTGTGTCACTATGACACCAACACTGGGTGCTCTGTGTCACTATGACACCAACACTGGGTGCTCTGTGTCACTATGACACCAACAACTGGGTGCTCTGTGCTCACTATGACACCAACACTGGGTGCTCTGTGTCACTATGACACCAACACTGAGTGCTCTGTGTCACTATGACACCAACACTGGGTGCTCTGTGTCACTATGACACCAACACTGGGTGCTCTGTGTCACTATGACACCAACACTGGGTGCTCTGTGTCACTATGACACCAACACTGGGTGCTCTGTGTCACTATGACACCAACACTGGGTGCTCTGTGTCACTATGACACCAACACTGGGGTGCTCTGTGTCACTATGACACCACACTGGGTGCTCTGTGTCACTATGACACCAACACTGGGTGCTCTGTGTCACTATGACACCAACACTGGGTGCTCTGTGTCACTATGACACCAACACTGAGTGCTCTGTGTCACTATGACACCAACACTGGGCGCTCTGTGTCACTATGACACCAACACTGGGTGCTCTGTGTCACTATGACACCAACACTGGGTGCTCTGTGTCACTATGACACCAACACTGGGTGCTCTGTGTCACTATGACACCAACACTGGGCTCTGTGTCACTATGAAACAACCACGGGGCGCTCTGTGTCACTATGACACCAACACTGGGTGCTCTGTGTCACTATGACACCAACACTGAGTGCTCTGTGTCACTATGACACCAACACTGGGCCCTCTGTGTCACCATGACGCCAACACTGGGTGCTCTGTGTCACTATGACACCAACACTGGGTGCTCTGTGTCACTATGACACCAACACTGGGTGCTCTGTGTCACTATGACACCAACACTGGGTGCTCTGTGTCACTATGACACCAACACTGGGTGCTCTGTGTCACTATGACACCAACACTGGGTGCACTCTGGGTGTCTCTGTGTCACTATGACACCAACACTGGGTGCTCTGTGCCACTATGACACCCAACACTGCTGTGTCTGTGTGCTCTGTGTCACTATGACACCAACAGAGAGCTGGTGTCATAGTGACACAGAGCACCCAGTGTTGGTGTCTAGTGTCCACATATGACACAGAGCACCCAGTGTTGGTGTCATAGTGACACAGACACCCAGTGTTGGTGTCATAGTGACACAGAGCACCCAGTGTTGTGTCATAGTGACACAGAGCACCCAGTGTTGGTGTCATAGTGACACAGAGCTCTCAGTGTTGGTGTCATAGTGACAATGAGCACCCAGTGTTGGTGTCATAGTGACACAGAGCACCCAGTGCACCCAGTGTGACACAGAGCACCCAGTGTTGGTGTAGTGACACCAACACTGAGAGCTCTGTGTCACTATGACACCAACACTGGGCGTGCTCTGTGTCACTATGACACCAACACTGAGAGCTCTGTGTCACTATGACACAACACTGGGTGCTCTGTGTCACTATGACACCAACACTGGGCGCTCTGTGTCACTATGACACCAACACTGAGAGCTCTGTGTCACTATGACACCAACACTGAGTGCTCTGTGTCACTATGACACCAACACTGGGTGCTCTGTGTCACTACACCACACCAACACTATGACACCAACACTGAGAGCTCTGTGTCACTATGACACCAACACTGGGTGCTCTGTGTCACTATGACACCAACACTGGGTGCTCTGTGTCACTATGACACCAACACTGAGAGCTCTGTGTCACTATGACACCAACACTGGGTGCTCTGTGTCACTATGACACCAACACTGAGAGCTCTGTGTCACTATGACACCAACACTGGGTGCTCTGTGTCACTATGACACCAACACTGAGAGCTCTGTGTCACTATGACACCAACACTGAGAGCTCTGTGTCACTATGACACCAACACTATGACACCAACACTGGGTGCTCTGTGTCACTATGACACCAACACTGGGTGCTCTGTGTCACTATGACACCAACACTGGGTGCTCTGTGTCACTATGACAACCAACACTGGGTCTGTGTCTCTGACACCAACACTGGGTGCTCTGTGTCACTATGACACCAACACTGGGTGCTCTGTGTCACTATGACACCAACACTGAGAGCTCTGTGTATGACACCAACACTGGGTGCTCTGTGTCACTATGACACCAACACTGGGTGCTCTGTGTCACTATGACACCAACACTGGGCTCTGCTCTGTGTCACTATGACACCAACACTGGGAGCTCTGTGTCACTATGACACCAACACTGGGTGCTCTGTGTCACTATGACCCAACCAACACCACACTGGGTGCTCTGTGTCACTAT
>NW_025552606.1:0-21866 GCF_020424385.1 Procambarus clarkii | reverse complement strand
ACAATTCGTCCCATTACTGAACAGGCGATTACGAAGGGCCTTGTACCGAGTCAGCGAGAGATTTTCTGTAGTTGAAACCACACCTTAAGTGACCTTGCGAATAGACATTAGACATTTGACTACACCATTTGACAGCAGGTGTAGTCAAATGGTCTCGTTGTCAAAACTAGAAAGAATCAATATATTGAATCATTCAGGGCAACTTTGATATTTTGAGAACTCAGCACGGTAGAATCTATCCGGATCTCAGTGAAGATTTTTGGAAAAAAATATATTTGAGATTTAGTTTCGTGGGGGAGTGTGATATTACAGGTATGGGAATTATCAGGGAAAGGCACCAGGCCACCACGACTATATAGCACTGGGAAGGGGTCAGGATAAGGATTTGGGATGGGACGGGAGGGAAGGAATGGTGCCCAACCACTTGGTGGACGGTCGGGGATTGAACGCTGACCTACATGAAGTGAGACAGAGACAGAATGTATACAGAAGAAGAATGTGAGAGATGAGGGAGGCAACAGAGACAGAGAAATAGTAGGAGGAGATTGCAAGGAGAAATTTCTCCTTGCATTTCTCATGCAAGGAGAAATAGTAGTAGAAGGAAGAGAAATGAAAAAGTACGAATAGGAAAAACAAAACAAAGAAGAAAGAAAAACAGAATGAGAGTAGAGTGCAGCTACTGAAGAGTACTCAAGTAACCTCACTTCACTCAAGACCTCTTACCCTACTCTAGGATAATAATATTAAAATATTACATATTAAATTTCGACGCAGAGTTTTCTGTGCAATTATAAGTAACTATGTAATTATGTAATTAAGTAAAAGGGGGGGGGGGGGGCAAGTATAATTAAAATGCCCAATAGCAATATATTCTTTCATATATTAATGTGTGGTTATATTATGATGAGACACTAAATATGATAGCGACTGTATTTTCCATAAGCAGTTTGCATCATCCCATTTTACAGTCTACAATATTCAGAAATTATATCATAGTTTCCGCTAGAAAACTTATTTTTTTTTTAACTACGATACACACGTTTTCTTTTGGCAAGATTGAGTATGCTATATTGTCATCAAAAAAAAATATATAACTTTTTTTATATGATATTGTTGGAGTTGGAGTTATTATTGTGATCTTGTAATAAACTTTATTTTCTTACTCACGTGTTCTTGCTATATTTCTAACATTTGTTACATGATATCCTGTTCATCATTTCAGTTTGTTCACCAATAACAACTGTGGATGAACTAGAGACATGCTATTTTACACACAGAAATCTCAATAGTTTGAAAACCAAAATCCTGGTTTGTGTCTCGGAGAGGCTGCAGGATCCGAGTAAATTCAGGAGAATTTCTGGTTGCAATTCTTTTTACCATGTCGTAGCTCGTAGTCGATTAAGGCAGCGTCTGGGATGCTCTCGTACGTAGGTTCGAATCCTCGTCACGGCCCTTGTGGATTTGTTCACGTGCTGTTTTATCTATGACACACAGCTGCTGTGCTGCTGTGTTGCTGTTCTGATTGATGTCGTCACGCCACTTTAGGTCTGTTGATGACTTTGGAATTTTTAGTTTAAAATTTGTAACGCTTCAGTTTGAAAAAAGAATAGTGAGATATTGCTCTTTGATGTCTAGTATGTGTCTCTCTCTCTCTCTCTCTCTCTCTCTCTCTCTCTCTCTCTCTCTCTCTCTCTCTCTCTCTCTCTCTCTCTCTCTCTCTCTCTCTCTCTCTCTCTCTCTGTCTGTCTGTCTGTCTGTCTGTCTGTCTGTCTGTCTGTCTGTCTGTCTGTCTGTCTGTCTGTCTCTCTCTCTCTCTCTCTCTCACTCTATATCAGTGTCCCGGCTACTAGCCTTGAACTAGGCTACTAGCCATTAGCCTAGGTTGTTGCATTACAACCTAACTACTCTAACTTTCAAATTCTTTGTCGAATCGGGCATTAAAGATGTGGATGGAGGTGGTATTATATTCCTCGAACTAAAACCTCTTCCCTGGGTTTTAGTTCGAGGAATATAATAATAACCATCAGAGTTATTTTCTTCTCTCTATTCAGGGAATCCAAATGAGATTATTTTAGACAAATTATTTTGGACATTTTAATCTGATTAATCAACACCATTTGACGGCAAAATGTTAAATGCTGTAATATCTATACTTGATTAATCTAGAGGAGCAGCGTGAGACACGCTAAGAGCTGAGATATCAGGTCAGACTGAGAGCTGGGATAGGAGATGGATAGGTGAGAGGATTATCCAATTCTAACCGTGCAAGACTGCTAATCATGCAATACAGATCCTCTAAGTTTGCAAGATGGATGTTCTAGCGTTGCAATATAGCTGCTTTAATCTTCCAATATGGTTACTTTAACCATCCAATATGGCTGCTTTAGCCTTCCAATATTCTGCTTTAGCCTTCCAATATGGCTGCTTTAACCATCCAATATGGCTGCTTTAACCATCCAATATGGCTGCTTTAACCATCCAATATGGCTGCTTTAACCATCCAATATGGCTGCTTTAACCTTACAATATGGCTGCTTTAACCATCCAATATGGCTGCTTTAACCATCCAATATGGCTGCTTTAACCTTACAATATGGCTGCTTTAACCTTACAATATGGCTGCTTTAACCTTACAATATGGCTGCTTTAACCTTACAATATGGCTGCTTTAACCTTACAATATGGCTGCTTTAACCTTACAATATGGCTGCTTTAACCTTACAATATGGCTGCTTTAACCTTACAATATGGCTGCTTTAACCTTACAATATGGCTGCTTTAACCTTACAATATGGCTGCTTTAACCTTACAATATGGCTGCTTTAACCTTACAATATGGCTGCTTTAACCTTGCAATATGGCTGCTTTAACCATCCAATATGGCTACTTTAACCATCCAATATGGCTACTTTAACCTTACAATATGGCTGTTTTAACCTTGCAATATGGTTACTTTAACCATCCAATATGGCTGCTTTAACCTTACAATATGGCTGCTTTAGCCTTACAATATGGCTGCCTGCCTTACAATATGGCTGCTTTAACCTTACAATATGGCTGCTTTAGCCTTACAATATGGCTGCTTTAACCATCCAATATGGCTACTTTAACCATCCAATATGGCTACTTTAACCATCCAATATGGCTGCCTGCCTTACAATATGGCTGCTTTAGCCTTGCAATACAAATGTATTGGAAGGTTAGTCTAATCTTACAAGGTAGAGAATACAGCTGTCATTCAGTGATAAGGATCCAGTACATTGTGACTCAGCTTTCTTTCAGCCTATCTTCTTAAAATGATAGTACTTATAGTGACTATTTGGTTGGAAGTACCAATATGTAGTGATGAACCACCAAAAAGTTCACTTTTCTATTAATGTAGACCAAATGGGAAACTTTTCTAAAAGCAATACATATATAACCAAATCTAACTTCTTCTAGCAATCCTAAGCCTAGTTCATACTATCTTAGGCCTAAAATAGTACCTATACTAGGCCTTGAAATATTTAAGTTTGGTTTTCAGCTATATTTTTTTTTCTAACTTTTTATTATTAAAAGTATATAAAAAACTGATTTTTTGGTGGTTCATGAGAACATGTTGGGCATTTTCACTCACATAGTGGGAGCCGGTCGGCCGAGCGGACAGCACGCTGGACTTGTGATGCTGTGGTCCCGGGTTCGATCCCGGGCGCCGGCGAGAAACAATGGACAGTGTTTCTTTCACCCTATGCCCCTGTTACCTAGCAGTAAAATAGGTACCTGGGTGTTAGTCAGCTGTCACGGGCTGCTTCCTGGGGATGGAGGCCTGGTCTAGGACCGGGCCGCGGGGACACTAAAGCCCCGAAATCATCTCAAGATAACCTCAAGATAAGATAGCCACCATAAGTACTATCAGTGTGTTGTGTATGTGTTCAGCCGCGTGGCTGTGAAATTTTCTTTATTATAATTAACTTAATTAACATAAGTTAATTACAAGTAATTATTGTAATTAACTTAATTAATATAATTAACTCCCTCTGATCACACAATGTCTCCTGGCTAACTCTGCCACAGACCTAATCCATTCATAAAATATATTATAACTAACTCATTGCCTATTATCGAACAGACGGGATCACCATAGCCCGTGCTACTGGAACTAATTGTTCTGAGTAGCTGAATCTAAAACAACAACAATATTAACGACCAATTCACTGTCTCTAAATAATAAATACCATTCACTGTCTGAAAATAACAAACATTTCAATGATTTTCACAGTTTTCCTGCATGCTGAATGCCTTTGAAAAAAATGTCCTCGTCGCCTGTAATTGGGAGTGAACGAAGCAGCCAGGAACGCTCCCCAGCACTGTGGAACAGACTTTTCCACAACAGGAAAAGTCTGTGGAAAGTCCACAATCTATGGAACAGACTTTTCCACAACAAGAAAAGGCTGTGGAAAGTCCACAGTGTATGGAACAGACTTTTCCAGAACAGGAAATGAGTCTGTGGAAAGTCCACAGACTATGGACAGACTTTTCCACAACAGGAAAAGTCTGTCGAAAGTCCACAGTCTATGGAACAGACTTTTCCACAACAAGAAAAGGCTGTGGAAAGTCCACAGTCTATGGAACAGACTTTTCCACAACAGGAAAAGTCTGTGGAAAGTCCACAGTCTATGGAACAGACTTTTCCATATCAGGAAAAGTCTGTGGAAAGTCCACCGTCTATGGAACAGACTTTTCCACAACAGGAAAAGTCTGTGGAAAGTCCACAGTCTATGGAACAGACTTTTCCACAACAAGAAAAGGCTGTGGAAAGTCCACAGTCTAAGGAACAGACTTTTCCACAAGAGGAAAAGTCTGTGGAAAGTCCACAGTCTATGGAACAGACTTTTCCGCAACAGAAAAAGTCTGTGGAAAGTCCACAGTCTTTGGAACAGACTTTTCCACAACAGGAAAAATCTGTGGAAAGTCCGCAGTCTATGGAACAGACTTTTCCATATCAGGAAAAGTCTGTGGAAAGTCCACAGACTATGGAATAGATTTTTCCACAACAGGAAAAGTTTGTGAAAAGTCCACAGTCTATGGAACAGACTTTTCCACAACAGGAAGTCTGTGAAAAGTCCACAGTCTATGGAACAAACTTTTCCCCAACAGGAAAAGTCTGTGTAAAGTCCACAGTCTATGGAACAGACTTTTCCACAAGAGGAAAAGTTTGTGAAAAGTCCACAGTCTATGGAACAGACTTTTCCCCAACAGGAAAAGTCTGTGTAAAGTCCACAGTCTATGGAACAGACTTTTCCCTAACAGGACCGCGGTGTGGACATAGAAATGGCTTGATAATGACAGCAGGATTAGACACACACACAACTCGACGGATTCTTTGGCCTATTTCATCCGTTCATTGGTCGTTTAAAGTGTGTTGTGTAAGGGGAGAATTTAGAGGGTGGAAGGGAGAAGGCAGGGGGAGAGGCAGGGGGAGGCAGGGAGAGGCAGGGAGAGGCAGGGAGAGGCAGGGAGAGGCAGGGAGAGGGGAGGAAGGATATATTCATCTCATACAACATCCAAAACGATCATAATTCTCTTTTTTCAGCTTCTTTCTCTATTTAAACTCTAAGTGAATGTTCACTTCTTTGTATTGCCTATCTTTTTGCTTTCCAAAATGCAATAACCACCACAATAACTACCACCACCCAACAACCACCACCACCCAACAATCACCACCCAGCACAGTAACCAACCCCCCATCCACAATAACCACCACCACCCAACAACCACCACCCAGCACAGTAACCAACCCCCATCCACAATAACCACCACCACCCAACAACCACCACCCACCACAATAACCACCACCCACCACAATAACCACCACCCAGCACAGTAACCAACCCCACATCCACAATAACCACCACCCACCACAATAACCACCACCCACCACAATAACCACCACCCACCACAATAACCACCACCCACCACAATAACCACCACCCACCACAACAACCACCACCCACCACAATAACCACCACCCACCACAATAACCACCACCCACCACAATAACCACCACCCACCACAACAACCACCACCCACCACAACAACCACCACCCACCACAACAACCACCACCCACCACAACAACCACCACCCACCACAATAACCACCAACCACCACAATAATCACCACCCAGCACAATAACCACCACCCACCACAATAACCACAACCCACCACAATAACCACCACCCACCACAATAACCACCACCCACCACAACAACCACCACCCACCACAATAATCACCACCCACCACAACCCACCACAATAACCACCACCAGCTAACAACCAACAAACATCAACACACCAGCAGCCATACCCAACAACAAATGAGAAATAATCATCAATGGATCATTAACGAGCAGAACATATCTTACCCCCTCACTAACGAGTCCAATTGCCCAACTGCCTCGTTACATTTTACGCCATCGTAAAACTACTGAGACTGAAGGAAATGCCGTCGAATATCTTGTTCAATCTGCAGGTTTGGGAGACCGGATTTCCTGTGTTTTGGTCGTGCATCAACACGTATTGCAAGATAGCAATATGTTGCAGGAGCTGCTGTTATAAACAGTGAGTTGTTTTGTTTAAAACAACAGAAAAAATAACATTACTTCAATCCATAACAAACCAATTTTTTAAAACAGTTTTTTTTCAAACCAACAAACCCCCAATTTTTCGCACACCTTATTAATATAACAGATTAACACTGTCCATAGAGGACAGAAGAAAATGTATATATATATATATATATATATATATATATATATATATATATATATATATATATATATATATATATATATATATATATATGCCAGTTAGCATTTTAAACGAATGGCCACGTCTATGATAGAAAATAATATTATTAACAAATTATAACCTTACCACAAAGCACCCGGTAGATATAGAGGAGATTTCTATATCCCCTCTATACATATAGAGGGGTCACCACCCCCCTATCAACCAAGCCCCCCCCCAAAAAAAAAGAATATGTACTCCAGGATATTTCTCAATCGGCCACTTCCCCCCATAATCTTCACTACCACTACTACTATTTCTTCTTTCCCCCGTGATCAACCAGGCTGTGACTCATACGTCAGGCTGCGAGCAGCCGCGTCCAACAGCCTGGTTGATCAGTCCGGCAACCAGGAGGCTTGGTCGACGACCGGGCCGCGGGGACGCTAAGCCCCGGAAGCACCTCAAGGTAACCTCAAGGTAGGTAAGGTGACGTTAATAGATCTCCCAACGTTATCTAGTGAGGTACAGAAAAAGGGAAAAGTCCCACCTCAGGCATCCATCTGTAGCATCAGATAAGAGTAACTGGGATAGGTCTAAGTTCCAGCGGAAGATAGGGACAGCTCAGGGCTAGGGGGGGGGGGAGGGGACTAACTTCCCCTGCAGGTCGCTGTAGGAAGAGGTTCCAGTGGAGGATATATGCACAGGTGTAATTCTTAGGGCCTCCTGCCGCGGGCCTCTAGAATTGATGTTGTTGTTGTTAAAGATTCGCTACCTGGAACAAAGTTCCAAGTAGCACGGGCTATGGTGAGCCCGTAGATGCTCTTGATGATGATGATCTTGGATGATGATCTTGGCCTGTGTGAGGTAATAATGCTGGCCAGACAATTAGTGAAGATGAGAGTCTGCTCTTCTCTCTCTTTGTCTCTCTCTTGCTCTCACTCTCTCTTGTTCTCACTCTCTCTTGCTCTCACTCTCTCTTGCTCTCACTCTCTCTTGCTCTCACTCTCTCTTGCTCTCACTCTCTCTTGCTCTCACTCTTGCACTTCCTATATATCTCTGTCTATTTTTAACTTTCTCTCACTGGGCTTGATAATTGCAACAATTGCTACACACAGTTTAAAGCAAGAAATGCTGGTTGCAGTGTGGATTCTTAAAAATTAACGCCATAAGAAATGTTCCTGGCAGCCTTCAGGGTCTGTCATGCACAGATTTACACAGACAAAAGTATGCAATTATGAGGATAATTTGTTAAGCTGGAATGACTAACACTTTGATTCGTTGCTGAAACAAAGTAATTAAATTCTATTGAAGATGCCCGCATAACTGTACAATACTTTGAAAGACATACGACATACTAACAGATGGGATATGATGATAAAATAAGACTTGGGTCATAAGGATGAGATTCAATCACTTGGAGCATCGGGGGATCGAACGCGGGTCTTGTCTCGCTTCATATAGGGTCAAAGTGCCTGCTCCCACTTCCTTCACTCCGCCCCTCATATCCCAACTATATAATTCCAGGTATATATCCCTGCTCTTATCCGGTCCTCGTATCCCAGCTCTTTATCTTCCTAGACCTTCTAAAGCTCTATATAGATATAAAGGCTTAGATAGAGCTTCCTCATTTCTCAGGTCTTACCGTGGTCTCAGACACATAGCTCGGCAGGAACATGTTGGGCTTATGCCCCCACGACTAACTTCAGTAATATATTAACATGTTAACTTTAATTTTCTGCATGACAGGGCTCTATGGAGTTGAAACAGAGCTACGATACCTAAGCTCTACATTACGATTGCTTTGCTACGGTAGTTACAATACCATAGTTACGTTACCGAAGCTAACACAGTACGACTGCATAGTTATACTAGCTAATTACTCTCCACCAATAGTTACAACAATCACTTAGGAGTTAATACTTGTACGAGTCGTTTGGTAATAGATGAATATTAAAATATAAAAATATAAACTTAAAAACCGCAATAAAATAATGATTTCAATAGACACCGAGCATTGAATTTTTTTTTTTTAATTAGCAAATGGTCATCTTTCCGGAAAACAATGGTTTTAAAAACTCGCTCTACAATGTGCAGATATGCCAATAAAACATCAAACCGCAATATACTTTTTTTTAGGGGGGGGGGGGGCCGCAAACCTGAGTGAAAATTTAAAAATTTGTGACTGGCAAAAATTTTTAAATATGTGTTTCCACTCCGTGTTCTGAACACAATTCTGCGGTGAATATATCATTTGTTGGGTGTGACTTTTTTGTGTGATTCTCTGGGGGGTTAGCTTCACCTTATGGCTTGATGATGGTGGATGTATAATGTTGTATGATTATCATTACGACTTCTCTTAATGATAATCATACGTGAATGATTGTATTTTAAGTGACTTAAAAATTATCTTTAGTTAAAGGTTTTAGTGTGATTGTGTGTGTGTGTGTGTGTGTGTGTGTGTGTGTGTGTGTGTGTGTGTGTGTGTGTGTGTGTGTGTGTGTGTGTGTGTGTGTGTGTGTGTACTCACCTAATTGTGCTTGGGGCGGGGGTTGAGCTCTGGCTCTTTGGTCCCGCCTCTCAACTGTTAATCAATAGGTATACAGGTTCCTGAGCCTATTGGGCTCTATCATATCTACACTTGAAACTGGGAAAATATAGCCACACTGCTACGACGAGGATGGGATTCGAACCCACGCAGGGAGACCCTATTGGATTAGCAGTCCAACGCCTTAACCACTCGGCCACCTCGTCACACACCTATGTGTGTGTGCGTGTGTGTATTCACCAAGTTGTGTTTGCGGGGGTTGAGCTCTGGCTCTTTGGTCCCACCTCTCAACTGTCAATCAACAGGTGTACAGGTACCTGAGCCTATTGGGCTCTGTCATATCTACACTTGAAACTGTGTATGGAGTCAGCCTCCATCACATCACCTCCTAATGCATTCCATTTGTCAACCACTCTGATACTAAAAAAGTTCTTTCTAATATCTCTGTGGCTCATTTGGGCACTCAGTTTCCACTTGTGTCCCCTTGTGCGTGTGCCCCTTGTGTTAAATAGCCTGTCTTTATGAACTCTGTCGATTCCCTTGAGAATCTTGAATGTGGTGATCATGTCCCCCCCTAACTCTTCTGTCTTCCAACGAAGTGAGGTTTAATTCCCGAAGTCTCTCCTCGTAGCTCATACCTCTCAGCTCGGGTACTAGTCTGGTGGCAAACCTTTGAACCTTTTCCAGTTTAGTCTTATGCTTGACTAGATATGGACTCCATGCTGGAGCCGCATACTCCAGGATTGGTCTGACATATGTGGTATATAATGTTCTGAAAGATTCCTTACACAAGTGTGTGTGTACTCACCTAATTGTACTCACCTAATTGTGCTTGCGGGGGTTGAGCTCTGGCTCTTTGGCTCTGGCTCTGGCTCTGTGTGTGTGTGTGTGTGTGTGTGTGTGTGTGTGTGTGTGTGTGTGTGTACCATCAGAAGCCACAAACAAAACAGGAGAAAGAGGGTTGAGAGCAGCAGGGGCCCCAAACACCGTACCCCCTCACCTCTCCTACCCATTAGCGGTGAGTTACGTGCCTCTCCCTCACTCTCCCTCACCTGTCACTCTTCATACTCCCTCCTTGGTCCCTCAGGAGGGCCCTCATGATGCTTCCTACCACCTCCATCACCACTAACTACTCAACCACCTCCACTACCACCATCACCCTTGAGAGAGTGTGTGTGTGTGTGTAGGGGCTACCACTAGCAACCCTAGACAAGAGAAGACTAGTATAGAGTAACTCTGTGCCAGAAAGCATAAACTGATTGATCCAAGCCCCTTTAATTGCCCCTTTTAACCAAGCTTTTTGACTATTCATCAATGATGATGATGATGATGGAGCCCCTATTTTGGGGGGAATTTATTTAAAATGATAGAAAATAAATATTTTATATAATATTTCACCCGAATATTGGATTATTTTTAGATTATATTATCTATTTTTGTTTGTTTCTGACGCTTTGTTTTTTTTCTCTTTTGTGGCTGTCTGACACCTTCTCTTCTGTCTGAAAACTTCTGTCTCTCACGTCTTCCTTCCGTCTCATGACTCTCTCGTGCTCTTAGACAGGCTTACATTCTGTACCATGGGAGACATTACACTTCTCCCATATTGCTCCTTCCGCCCATGTGGAACTCCTTACACTTCTAGGACAGTGAGCAGTCTTCGATGCCATCATTACTTTCACTCACGCGTCCAAGCACTCACATTCTCACTCACAACATTCTCATACTCACAAACTCTCACGCAAACTCACAATAACCCCAGCCGAAGCTTAAGCTCAGCGAGTAGAATTACTCGAGTATAAGTAGGTGAGTGCAAACTCTCACACTCACTCACTCATAAGCTCTCACACTGACTCACTCATAAACGCTCACACTCACTCATAAAATCTCATTAAAATAACGCAGATGAGGCTATTTACAAAATGAAAATCGTATAGAAAATTTGTATATAATTTACTTTTGCATAATAACTTTCATTCTGCTAAAGTAGATATATATATATATATATATATATATATATATATATATATATATATATATATATATATATATATATAAAATATATATATAAAATATATATATATATATATATATATATATATATATATATATATATATATATATATATATATATATATATAACTTTAGAACACTTTCCCACCAGGAGACTCGAACCCTAGCCAGCACAGAAGCCTTCCAGCAACTGGCATAACAGGTACGCCTTAACCCGCTCCACCACCTGCAGGTGGTGGAGCGGGTTAAGGCGTACCTGTTATGCCAGTTGCTGGAAGGCTTCTGTGCTGGCTAGGGTTCGAGTCTCCTGGTGGGAAAGTGTTCTAAAGTTGTATACTTCTCTCTCGTGTTTAGGAGAGTTGTGCCTTATATATATATATATATATATATATATATATATATATATATATATATATATATATATATGTATGTATATATATATATATATATATATATATATATATATATATATATATATATATATATATATATATATATATATATATATATATATATATATATATATATATATATATATATATATATATATATATATATATATATATATATATATATATATATGTATATATATAACATCAACCACGTTGTGGTTACGTTATATGCTACAAGAGTTGGGAGTGACATCAACCCACCTATGACACTCCCAAGACACAGACTAGTCACCCTGCAAAGTTTGGTAAGGCTAGCATCAGAGCATCTAGCTTTCAGCCCATGGACAAACAGACAAGAAATTCTCTTTGACAGACAAAAAAAACATTAACAGATTTTCGTCTACACTGACAGTGAAACTAAATTAGTTGACAGTTGTTAAACTGTAATGAGATGGAGTTTATCTAATTGTTTTTTGTGTCAATTAGGAGTAAATTGTTTACAGTTTCTCGTTTCAAAGTTTTATTTTCTCTTTATTTTGAACATTGGTGTTTATATTGTTTACGATTTAACAGGAACTTTTGTTTCTGGGGCTGTCTGTGAATTTCTGGGTCTGTCGGGGAATTTATGGGATTGTCTGAGAATTTCTGGGGCTGTCTGGGAATTTCTGGGATTGTCTGAGAATTTCTGGGGCTGTCTGGGAATTTCTGGGGTTGTCTGGGAATTTTTGGGGTTGTCCGGGAATTTCTGGGGCTGTCTTGGAATTCCTGGGTCTGTTGGGGAATTTATGGGATTGTCTGCGAATTTCTGGGTCTGTCTGAGAATTTCTGGGTCTGTCTGAGAATTTCTGGGGCTGTCTGAGAATTTCTGGGGCTGTCTGGGAATTTCTGGGGTTGTCGGGGAATTTCTGGGGCTGTCTGGGAATTCCTGGGTCTGTCGGGGAATTTATGGGGTTGTCTGGGAATTTCTGGGGCTGTCTGGGAATTTCTGGGGCTGTCTGGGAATTTCTGGGGCTGTCTGAGAATTTCTGGGGCTGTCTGGGAATTTCTGGGGCTGTCTGGGAATTTCTGGGACTGTCTGGGAATTTCTGGGGCTGTCTGGGAATTTCTGGGGCTGTCTGGGAATTTCTGGGGCTGTCTGGGAATTTCTGGGGCTGTCTGGGAATTTCTGGGGTTGTCGGGGAATTTCTGGGGCTGTCTGGGAATTCCTGGGTCTGTCGGGGAATTTATGGGATTGTCTGGGAATTTCTGGGGCTGTCTGGGAATTTCTGGGGCTATATTCCGTCTGGAAGTCGTTAGAGGAGACCTTTGCCTGAGTCACAACAGAACAAGCTGTCACGCACCTGTCAACAGTCATCACTCCCTGACCGTGAGACCGTCCCTCACTGCTGATATCTTGACAGCATCTACACCAGAATAGTCCTGTAATCCATCAGGATAATTATAACAGTAGCAGGCCAGGGAGATCTGATTTGACGGTCGTGTTGACAGGACTCAGTACGTCAATCAAGGGGGAAAACGAATGGAAAATGACAGTCTCTAGTCATCATGCATAGAGACAGGACTGACAGCTGATATTTGAGTTGTGTCAGTGACAGCTCGGAGTAGCCATTCGGTATCACATACGAGGATTTGGCATAGTTATCCCCCTCCAACTGCCTCACGTTTTCATTAAGGGCCGGTCAAGGTATAATCCCTTACTAATTGCCTGAGAGCATCACTGAGTACAGGATATTCATTTGCGAAGTGATTTTTGCATACGATGAACCAAGCTTAGCTGCGTCCAGTCCGTTGAATCACTCCTTAACAGCACTTCAATGAGGAGGAACTCATGATACAATCATTATAATTCATGCCAAGTGGATGACACGGGATTCGAACCTAGGTTCTCTGACTAGCGAGGCGGGTAGGCTGACTGTCACCCGAATATTACCTTCAGACTGGATTTATTTAGGATGAATAAAATATGTTTTAGGTATCCGGTCAGAGTAAAGAGTTTGGGGATTTTCCCTAGGGGGAAACTAATCCCTTGGGGATTAGTTTCATGCTTGACCTCCGTTGACCTCACTACTTGACGGGCTCAGGTATGTCAACACTCCACTTGACATGTGACGTTTTACACGTTTTTCTCATAAAAAGCTTTTTAAGCTTTCTGTTCTCTCTTGTGCCTGTCAACGCCCTGCTTGTCACTGACCAGCGGATCATTTTCATAATGGAATGTGGCCTTCACAACCCATCAACACAACATTTATATTTACGTGTGTGTGTGCTTGCGGAAAGTATATCTATTCATTTATTTATACTAACCAATTTGTGCTAGAAAGGTCCAGCTTTAGCTCTTAGATTCCGCCTTTCCAAAGATTCTCAAGTTCACTTCTCTTTGAACATATCTTTAGATGATTTCGGGGCTTAGCGTCCCCGCGGCCCGGTCTTCGACCTGGCCTCCTTTTTGTTACACGCCCTCCAGGGCAGCCCGTAGCAGCTGTCTAACTCCCAGGTACCTATTTACTGCTAGATAACTGGGGCATCAGAGTGAAAAAAAACATTTTGCCCATTTGTCTCCGCCTCCACCGGGGATCGAACCCGGGACCTCAGGACTACGAATCCGAAGCGCTGTCCACCCAGCTGTCAGGCGCACTTAGTTTTATTTCCATTCAAATTACAAAAAAAAATATCACATCTTTAAGTATTTTTTTTAAGTATTAAAATCTTTAAGTATTTTTGTACTTATTGTGACTACTCTCTTCCCTTTAATAACGTCGTTAGATCCAGTGGTTTCGTTCAGGGCTAGAGCCCCGCCCCACGTAATTCTAGAACGAACCTCACTGCGAACTTTCAAACTTTTTTCCAATCAATCTTGTATGTCGCGATCATATCCCCCTCTGGTCTTTCACGCCTTCCAATCACATGGAGATCTTCAATGAAGTGATAACGTGTTTCATAGCTTCCTCTAGGATGACCAGCGACTAAAAGGCAATAAAGCAACTGAGATGCTGGGCCCCAGGAGCTTATATCCAACTCCTCCCCAGTAGTCTAGATCAAAGGTTTAAGAATAAGATAAGAGATGGTGCCAATCTGGGAGATTGGCGTTTCCTGGTAGCTTCCAAGTCTCTAGAAACTACCTAATCCCTCAGGTAGTCTCCTAGTAATGTTGTCAGTGAACCTTGTAACTATTATTTGTAATGAACAAATCCACAAGGGCCGTGACGAGGATTCGAACCTGCGTCCGGGAGCATCCCAGACACTCCCTATCGTATCGGCCTTTATGGATTTGTTCATTTGATGCATCACGTTAGTGTGATCTCTGTGTGTGATTTTTGTAATATCAAGACATGACCCTTCAGCACGTCCTGCAGGAGGAGTGGCGCTTGGCACCGACTCATAATACTCCAGTTTAGATGCGTCTGGCCTTCATAACACAAGCTTTTGATAGTTGGTTAGCAGGAGAGCTGAAGAGGTCTGTGTTTCTGTCTCATTCATAGTGTTTCTTGATCCTTTTGGTTTGCATATACGCAACACACATATATACTCGTGTGCTACTTAGAGATATATTTATATATATATATATATATATATATATATATATATATATATATATATATATATATATATATATATATATATATATATATGTATGTATATATGTATGTATATATATATATATATATATATATATATATATATATATATATATATATATATATATATATATATATATATATATATATATACCCCGTCCCTGGAAGAAGGGTAAACAGCAGGTGTGGGACTACATATGTGTATCCACCGTCGCTGACAGGTATATGCACCTTGGTGCTGATCAAGCAGGTGGTGCGGCCAACCACAGGGAAAACAGCAAAATCAAACAAATACAGGTAACATGAAAGTCAGTACACCTGTATCCCTATAGCACCTAAGACGCTTGGCCCCCTGGGGGGGGGGGTAAAGCCTTAGTAAAGCGAGAGGTAAAGCCACGAAAGCCTTGAGCTTTCTCTGAGAATTGGGTTCTAGGCTCGTTGAGAACACCAGAGACCCAAGAGCAGCCAGTTTCAGCGCTGACAAGAACCTCTCTCTCTCTCTCGCGACGCCTCCGACAGGCGCCTTAGACATGTCACCTCCGGTTAATACCGTCGTGGGGGGAAGATTGTGACGTTCCCACACACAGAGATCACACTAACGTGAGGCATCAATTAAGGCAGTGTCTGGGATGCTCCCGGACGCAGGTTCGAATCCTCGTCACAGCCCTTGTGGATTTGTTCATTCTGACGTTTACTAACGTTCAACGATTGTGCGTTTAGAGCCCAGATTACGACGACAATTGTTGTCTCTCTCTGTGACAGGAGAGACGCTTCGTCTTCCTCTCTTCTCCCTTCTATTCTTGACTGCTTTTGTGTGAGATAATGTATGGGGGCTTTGCATTATAGGGGCTGACGTCCTGAGGAGAGGGAGGTGGGGGAAAGATGTGGGATGGGAGGGGGGGGATAGAGGGAGGGTGTGGGAGGGGAAAGTGGGTGGGGAGTAGAGAAACTAGCGAACTATCAGGGGGAAAGCGCCAAGCCATTACGACTATATAGCACTGGGAAGGGGTCAGGATAAGGATTTGGGATGGGACGGGACGGGGGGAAGGAATGGTGCCCAACCACTTGGACGGTCGGGGATTGAACGCCGACCTGCATGAAGCGAGACCGTCGCTGTACTGTCCAGCCCAAGTGGTTGGGTAGTAGAGGAGAGAAGGGAGGAAGACTACAAGACGAGGAATTAAAGAACGACAGATGACTGCCTTCAGGTTATAAACAGGGATGACTAAGGAAACACAGCTACTGAGATGGATACACAGGAAACACAGCTACTGAGATGGATTCACAGGAAACACAGCTACTGAGATGGATTCACAGGAAACACAGCTACTGAGATGGATTCACAGGAAACACAGCTACTGAGATGGATTCACAGGAAACACAGTTACTGAGATGGATTCACAGGAAACACAGTTACTGAGATGGATTCACAGGAAACACAGCTACTGAGATGGATTCACAGGAAACACAGCTACTGAGATGGATTCACAGGAAACACAGCTACTGAGATGGATTCACAGGAAACACAGCTACTGAGATGGATTCACAGGAAACACAGCTACTGAGATGGATTCACAGGAAACACAGCTACTGAGATGGATTCACAGGAAACACAGCTACTGAGATGGATTCACAGGAAACACAGCTACTGAGATGGATTCACAGGAAACACAGCTACTGAGATGGATTCACAGGAAACACAGCTACTGAGATGGATTCACAGGAAACACAGCTACTGAGATGGATTCACAGGAAACACAGCTACTGAGATGGATTCACAGGAAACACAGCTACTGAGATGGATTCACAGGAAACACAGTTACTGAGATGGATTCACAGGAAACACAGCTACTGAGATGGATTCTATTAACCCCAAAAACCACAGCAGTCACACACCAGTAAGGGAAATGAAGCTTGAGAAGAAATAGTCCATTCACATATGAATGAAACCAATGTTGAAAACGCATATGTGTATAACAATACTTTTACACAATCGTCCACGAAGTATTGATTACATTACCTGGCAAAAAATGACATGTAAATCTGCTATGAGTTAAGATACAAGAGATGAACAAATCCACAAGGGCCGTGACGAGGATTTGAACCTGCGTCCGGGAGCATCCCAGACACTGCCTTAATCGACTGAGCTATGACAGGGTTAAAAGGGTTGAAACCGAAGTTCTACTGAACTTACTGGATCTTGTGGATTTGTTCATTTGATGCATCACGTTAGTGTGATCTCTGTGTGTGATACAAGAGACCTTTCAGGGGTTAGGTCTCCACTTTCTTTCCAGAGTGGAGACCTAACCCCTGTAACGACAGACTGGGAGTCAATAAGAAGCGAAACTAATGTCCACGAAAATTAAAAAAAAACAGATTGAACCGATTGCAAGCAACGTTGCAGAGTGAGAATAAGTGTTGCACAGGATACTACGAGAGGCCGCAGGTACACACACACTATACCTTAACCAGAGTCAATAATGTGACATTTGTCTAAGTATGCAGCTGGGGTCAATTAAAGTCGACCATTAACCTTAATAAACATAAAAAAATATTGATTTACTACAGTAATCGACTTCAGAATCACGACCTTTAAACACGATCGACTCAAAACAAAGATCGATCTATTACCTTGTTCGACCTCTTAATAACGACCTTTGACTTTAGTCGACATAACAGAGATCAATCTATAATCTAAGTTGACCTCAAAATCCAAGAATACACACATAACATAAAATAATTAATCTTGCAAAAAGATTATAACTAATTATTATGCAACGACTGTTGATAATTCTGTGCAACATTGCCTCTTTTTCCTGATGTATTAAAACATGATGTGTGTTGTATTTAAAAAATATGACCTTAAAGCTTGACCCTTGACCTGATACAAGACCATTAACTGGCTACAATAAACAACCTTAAACAGTGATTTGATTACTTTTTTGGGGGGTTATCTATGTACTGTGAAAACAGGTAGTGTTGTTTGTCTATATAAAACACCTTGTTTCTTTACCTACTTTTTTTTAACCTACTGCATAAAAAGCATGATTTATATGCCTGCTGTTGTAGCCTATTGTATGAAGACTAGATTAGTGTGATTTTCTTTGTATTGTATTCAAACACGTGTTGCCTGAGCAGCACAATACACAACATGAGAGACTTGAAGGCCACAAGTGAACAAGGGGCATGAGCACTTCACTGGGTGTAAGTGCTCAGACAATAACAGTCCTTGCAACAATGTATCAAAGAACAGTAACAGACCTTGCAACAAAGAACAATAACAGCCCCTTGCAACAAAGAACAATAACAGCCCCTTGCAACAAAGAACAATAACAGCCCCTTGCAACAAAGAACAATAACAGCCCCTTGCAACAAAGAACAATAACAGCCCCTTGCAACAAAGAACAATAACAGCCCCTTGCAACAAAGAACAATAACAGCCCCTTGCAACAAAGAACAATAACAGCCCCTTGCAACAAAGAACAATAACAGCCCCTTGCAACAAAGAACAATAACAGCCCCTTGCAACAATGCAACAAAGAACATAACAATCTACAATCTCCACATATAAAGGTATGAGCATGAGAGGTCACCTATTTCTTCTGACTTTGGCCCTAACTTTGACTTTGAGCTGCCATGGCACTGTGCCTCTAAGGGTGCCATGACCAGAAGTGCCTCTACTAGTCAGGAGGGCAGGAATTACCTAGATATCTCTTGATTAATATCCTCTCACACTGATAAGCTATCCAATCCCCTCTACAACCCTCTGAAGAGGATTCAACTCTCTTAATAATTCCACTTTAATACCAGCTTAACTAAACCTAACCTAACCTTACAGAAATTATATTTCCTGACAACACTACTCCTACACAAATGATTAAACAGGATTTATTCTACTGGAATGCCATTCTGTTATATATAGGAAAGGTCTTAACTACAATGCAAATATCATCATCACCGAGGATTGGTCATTAGGTCATTACGCTGTTACTTGTCTCATAAACGAGGTTTCTACCATTTTGCAACACTTGTTAATTGCGAATATATATATGGACGTAATCCTAAATGTTTTTAATGACGAGAGTTCCGCTATAGTCACAGAAAGAAATACAATATTATATATATATATATATATATATATATATATATATATATATATATATATATATATATATATATATGTCGTACCTAGTAGCCAGAACTCACTTCTCAGCCTACTATTCAAGGCCCGATTTGCCTAATAAGCCAAGTTTTTCTTAATTAATATATTTTCTCAAATTTTTTTCTTATGAAATGATAAAGCTACCCATTTCTTCATGTATGAGGTCAATTTTTTTTAATTGGAGTTAAAATTAACGTAGATATATGACTGAACCTAACCAACCCAACCTAACCTAACCTAACATAACATATCTTTATAGGTTAGGTTAGGTTAGGTAGCCAAAAAAGTTACATTAGGTTAGGTTAGGTAGGCTAGGTAGTCGAAAAACAATTAATTCATGAAAACTTGGCTTATTAGGCAAATCGGGCCTTGCATAGTAGGCTGAGAAGTGCGTTCTGGCTACTAGGTACGACATATATATATATATATATATATATATATATATATATATATATATATATATATATATATATATATATATATATATATATTGGGGCTTGCATCACCCACTTTGCAGGGTGACTGGTGGGGAGAATGGGGGCTGTAATAGTCTGGTCGGGATCGGAACCCATTGCCCTCATTTAAGGAGAATCAGTTTCCATGACGAACCCCCCATGAAGTCTGTGGAGATGAAATGGTCGTTGATGAATCAATAAACTTTCATCCTATGTTCATTCCACTCAGGATTCAGATGCTAGGGGGGGGGGGTCTACCTGGACACCACCACTCTCTCTCTCTCTCTTCCTCCTCCTGCTCTAAGACGTCCCGCACCAAGGCACGTTTCACCCACTTCCCTCGCTTCCCCCAAGACACCTTACAGCGTCTTCCTAGACAATGTACATAATTAATTTTTCTGTCTTCTGTACTCCCCCCCTCCCTCACCCCCTCTTCCTCCTCCCCACCTCCCCCACCCCACACACTCACCGCGACCACCGGGAAGTGTTATGGTGGGTTGAGTGTGTGTGGAGTGTGATCAGAGTGTGTTGGACACACTCAACGGCGCTATTTGGCCCAAAACGCACTCTAAAAAATTTAATAAAAGGGAAGGGGCAATAGAATAGGGTAAAGAGGAGAAATAGAGGAGAAATGTCTTGGAAGGTGGAAGGGGGGAGGAATGTAAGAGAAGAAAGGAGGGACATAGAAAAGGGCTAAAAGGGGTAGTAGAGAAGGCGAGAGAAAGGGGAAGTGCGAACAGGCAGAGTGAATTTATATATATATATATATATATATATATATATATATATATTATATATATATATATATATATATATATATATATATATATATATATATATATATATATATGTATTTAAGCTATGTTCTCGTGTACCCGTCTCTGTCTCTGTCTACTTCCTTCTCTTCTATCCCTGTCTCCCCCTAACTCCCCCCACCCCACCCCATAAAAAAAAGAATAATCCAATAAAACTCTAAATTAGCTGCTAAACTCAATTTCTTTCACTTGACATAACATTAGGGGTAACTAAGGTCTGTTTTCAGTTTAAAAGAGAAAGAAAAAGAAAGCATGATTAAAGAGCTCAAGAGAGAGAGCAAACAGCAGAGAAAACAGTTTATATAGATGAAAAACTAGAAAACATTAAAAAATAAAAAAAGGCGGTCAATGAGAATGAAGTTATAAACAAGAAAGGAACAAAGGAAATAATCAAGGAGAAAAGACAATTAGAGGTTGTTTAAAACATACTGTTTGTTTGTTTGTTTGGTCACATAGTGTGCACACAGCATGTAGTGAAGCAGATCTATGCAGGGTAGAAAAGGTGCACACATATACTAGTTAGCACACACACACACACACATGTACACAATAGTGAGCACACACACACACACACTCAAACATCTTCAAGCTTCCCACTCCAACCGTTCTCCATCAAATCTCCCTCTTCCTCTTCATTGGCAATTCCCTCCCTCCCATTTGGCGCCATTCCTCATCCAGTGAGAAAGGGAGACGCCACTGTGAAATCCTTCTCACTGATATTTGGGGCTTCAAGATTTTTCAGCATATATATTTTCTTATTCTTCTTCCAAATTCCCCTTTTCCACCAATTTTTCATCATTTTCTCAAGGTTTTCTCATTTTCTCTATTATTGCTTTACTCTTCTATTCTCTTCCTATTATAAATCTTCACATGTCTTGACACGGTTTCCCTTTATTATACAGGCGATGAGTCACAATAACGTGGCTAAAGTATGTTGACCAGACCACACACTAGAAGGTGAAGGGACGACGACGACGACGTTTCGGTCCGTCCTGGACCATTCTCAAGTCGATAGTGTGTGGTCTGGTCAACCCTTTTATTATATTTTCCTCTCCTTATTCCTCTCCGTCTATGCACCAGTTATCACACTTCTCTCTGTGTTTCTCCTCCTCCTCTTCCTGTCCCTGGGCCCCCACACTGCTGGCC
>NW_025552605.1:35000-43037 GCF_020424385.1 Procambarus clarkii | reverse complement strand
GTCTATTAACATGTAATAAATACTAAATTGTATTTGAGCTTTTGTGACCTTTCCTTATATATCAGTGTGTGTGTGCCAGGGGCAGAAGTGGACGCTCCAAGAGACTGTACAGGTGTACCTTACCTTATCTTGATTCCAGGGGTCAATATATCAGGTGCAGAACAGCCCTATATATGGCAGGGACGGCGTTCGATTCCACACGCACAGCACCGCTCCTGTGCCATGCCAGGTAAGTCGACTACGGGCTCACCATAGCCCGTGCTACTTGCCCCGCTCCTGTGCCAGGTAAGTTACGGGCTCACCATAGCCCGTGCTACTTGCCCCGCTCCTGTGCCAGGTAAGTTACGGGCTCACCATAGCCCGTGCTACTTGCCCCGCTCCTGTGCCAGGTAAGTTACGGGCTCACCATAGCCGTGCTACTTTGCCCGCTCCTGTGCCAGGTAAGTTACGGCCACACCATAGCCCGTGCTACTTGCCCCGCTCCTGTGCCAGGTAAGTTACGGGCTCACCATAGCCCGTGCTGCTTGGAGCTTGTTCCGAGTAGCTGAATCTATAACAACAACAACAACAACGTTCAATTTCCGGCCGGTCCAAGGTGACGGACACCATTCCATTCCCCTCCGTCCCGTCCCATCCCAAATCCTTATCCTGATTCCCCCCCCCCCTTTCCAAGTGCTATATATAGTCGTAATGGCTTGGTGCATCCCCCTGATAGTTCCCTATCTCTGTCCTCATATCTCAGATCCTTGTCATCATATCCCTTCCTTGTGCTATTTGGTCACACAGCCTTACTGCTTTCCCTTCCTAATTACCTTGCTTTACTTTTCTTTATTTTAAAGAACGATGAGCCGTCGAAATACAGCAGTTCGAGCCGTAGCAAGAATTGAAAATAGTGTTGATAATGATTTAAAACTCGCGCTCTCCGATCTCATTTTGAAATAATTAATAGGTAAATATAAGTTTCTGTTCAATAGCATTGAAATTGTGAAATATTTCAATTTAATTCTTCAGGGAGCCGGTCGGCCGAGCGAAAAGCACACTGGACTTGTGATTCTGTGGTCCTGGGTTCCATCCCAGGCGCCGGCGAGAAACAATGGGCAGAGTTTCTTTCACCCTATGTCCCTGTTACCTGGCAGTAAAATAGGTACCTGGGTGTTTGTCAGCTGTCACGGGCTGCTTCCTGGGGGTGGAGGCCTGGTCGAAGACCGGGCCGCGGGGCCACTAAAGCCCCGAAATGATCTCAAGATAATCTCAAGATAATCTCAAGATGACTCATCAAGAGTGGGGAGGAGGGGGTGCAATTTTAAACTGATAATTAATGACATTTTTAACATTTGAGCCAATAATTTACTTTAATCAAACAAAGCTTATCTATATCTCGATTTCCAGATTAATGATGCTTAGATTCAGAGATCAATCTTCGTGAAAATCAAAGTCATAGAATCAAATTTGATAATTTAGTATTTAATGAAAATGCATTTTTTTCTGGAACCCTGGATTTCCAGAATCCGTTTGAAGAGCTAATTTAATCTTACAAGAAGCTTACTTCTGCCCCCCAAAAAAAACTTATTTGCAGAATTCATTATGAGATCGAAACCCTCGACCACATTTTCTACAAGAAATTGAAATTGAAGAGCTTTGACTAGCTTGTGATGCAAGGATGAAGCAGCTCGGGGATATTGCATTTGATGTGCCGCATTTATCGAATGTTGAAATTGAATAGTTTTTTTAACTAAGAGCTTCATAATGGTTAATGTAGTGGGAAACTCTTGGCGTAGACTTGGCTCTATTGCATGAGCTGGGGGAGAGACTGGGCTCTGATGCATGAGTTGGGAGAGAGACTGGGCTTTGTTGCATGAGTTGGGAGAGAGACTGGGCTCTGTTGCATGAGCTGGGAGAGAGACTGGGCTCTGTTGCATGAGTTGGGAGAGACACTGGGATCTATTGCATGAGTTGGGAGAAAGAGTGGGCTCTATTGCATGAGCTGGGAGAGACACTGGGCTCTATTGCATGAGCTGAGAGAGATACTGGGCTCTATTGCATGAGCTGGGAGAGAGACTGGGCTCTATTGCTAGTTTTGGGAGAGATAGTTGCCTTTGTTTTAGGTATTGAGAAATAGAGAATGGTCTTTGATGTAAGCGCTGGGAGACGTCGTTAATCTTAGTTGCAGATGTTGCGAGAGACAAGAGTGTTAGTTTCAGGCGATGAGAAACTGTAGTCTTCGTTGCTGGAGTTGGTGGAGTTTGCTAAGTGTTGTAGGTGTTATAAGACACTGGATTTTGTTGCATGTGACGGGAGAGTCAATGGTCGTTATTGAAGAGACCAATACAGCCGTTCAAACATTCGTCATTGACTCGGTGCACTACGAAATCTTCAAAATCTTCAAAATCTAATGTCATATTTCAGTCACACTGAATCAAAGAGAGAGAGAGAGAGAGAGAGAGAGAGAGAGAGAGAGAGAGAGAGAGAGAGAGAGAGAGAGAGAGAGAGAGAGAGAGAGAGAGAGAGAGAGAGAGAGAGAGAGAGAGAGAGAGAGAGAGAGAGAGAGACGAGAGAGAGAGAGAGATGAGAGGAGAGAGAGAGAGAGAGAGAGAGAGAGAGAGAGAGAGAGAATGTATGTTCTTGGACATTTCCTCGTGAGACAACACACAGGGTGTGTAGCCGGAAAGTCTCATCTGTACTCCGGGTGATAATCATATACCTTAGGGAGGTCAAATAGTGACAAGTGTGTGACTGAGACGGCAACGAGGTCAAAGGTCATTCGTCACGTTGCTGAGTGATATTTGGGTCCAGCAGCACCTCGGCACACACACCCCCATCTTTTCCACCCCCACCATGACCCCTCCCACCCTCCCCCACCCCACCATGACCCCTCCTCCCTCCCCCATCCCACCATGACCCCCTCCCCCCTGACCCCGGGAACACAAGAAAGCGTCACTAACTGGGAACAAATTGTCTCGGGGTTTTTGCCCAGCCTGACGCTCTAAAAATATGAACGGTCGAGTTTTTTTGTCTTCTTAAATGTCCGGGTTTTTTTCTCTCCTCCTTCAAATGATCGGTTATAAACAGAAGTCATTGGAAATATTAAGCTCTTCCTTCCTGTCTTACCCGTCTATTATCGTATTAGCTGTCCACCGTTTTCGTTTTCTTCTGTCGCCTCTTCTGTTGTATTATACAATTTGTTCGGTTTTTTGGACGGCGCCGGTGGTGGGGGTGTGGGGGGAGGGGGTGAGGGGGGGTTGTTCTACCCTCATTCTTGTTAAGTAGTTCTATCATTTCTGTATTTTCCTCATTCTTTGAGGCCTGTGGGCTAAGGTATCTTTCTGGGAGGCTTGTGGCTAAGTATCTTTCTGTGAGTCCTTGGGGGCTAAGGTATCTTTCTGTGAGCCTTGGAGGCTAAGGTATCTTTCTGTGAGCCCTTGTGGCTAAGGTATCCTGTGAGCCTTGGGGGCTAAGGTATCTTTCTGTGAGCCCTAAGGTATCTTTCTGGAGTCCTTGGGGCTAAGGTATCTTTCTGTGAGCCTTTGGAGGCTAAGGTATCTTGTGAGCCTTGTGGGCTAAGGTATCTTTCTGTGAGTCCTTGGGGGCTAAGGTATCTTTCTGTGAGTTCTTGGGGGCTATGGCATCTTTCTGTGAGTCCTTGGGGGCTAAGGTATCTTTCTGTGAGCCCTTGGGGGCTAAGGTATCTTTCTGTGAGTCCTTGGGGGCTAAGGTATCTTTCTGTGAGCCCTTGGGGGCTAAGGTATCTTTCTGTGAGCCCTTGGGGGCTAAGGTATCTTTCTGTGAGTCCTTGGGGGCTAAGGTATCTTTCTGTGAGTCCTTGGGGGCTAAGGTATCTTTCTGTGAGCCCTTGGGGGCTAAGGTATCTTTCTGTGAGCCCTTGGGGGCTAAGGTATATTTCTGTGAGTCCTTGGAGACTAAGGCATCTTTCTGTGAGCCCTTGGAGACTAAGGAATCTTTCTGTGAGCCCTTGGGGGGCTAAGGTATCTTTCAATGAGCCCTTGGGGGCTAAGGTATCTTTCTGTGAGTCCTTGGAGACTAGGGCATCTTTCTGTGAGCCCTTGGAGACCAGTGAGAATCTGTGGGGGCACTCTGAGACTACTGTTCAGCTCTCTGAATGTCCTCGTATGTCGAATAAATATGTCACTCATGGCACTCATCCCGATCCTCCCCCTCTCTCTCTCCAAGTATTCATTTTAATTAAATTGGAATTATTTATATTTTTTCATTCAGGGGCTGCCAGCACTAACGTGGAGCAACCTTCTCAAGTTAACCTTAACATCCCTTATAACTTATATGAAGTTAAGCTTATCGAGTCCTGTATAAATGTGAAGAAGTGTTCTCCCTCAAACCTCTTTCTTCCCACTGTTAGACTTTTACCACCAGCCACTCGGCTGGAGAGGGTGAGCTGCCAGACAGCATCTACGGGCTCACCATAGCCCGTGCTACTTGGAAATTTTTGTTCCAGGTAGCGAATCTTTAACAACAACATCGTAGAGGGCAAACAATGATTCTGATATACAAGAGATCACAAGGAAATATTCAACTGTCGGCGACGTCTTTGATTTGATCGAAAATCATAGCTGATTTAAAATCGTATAAGCTTCTAGACGGGATGTCATTGACTTCGTGTCAGCTTCCAGACCGACATCGTCACCGACTCGCATATACCCTTAGGAAGTGATGTGGTGGAGGCTGACTCCATACGCAGTTTCAAGTGTAGATATGATAGAGCCCAATAGGCTCAGGAACCTGTACACCTGTTGATTGACAGTTGAGAGACGGGACCAAAGAGCCAAATCTCAACCCCCGCAAGCACAACTAGGTGAGTACAAATAGGTGAGTACCCTGTCAACTACCACAGAGGATAAACACGAGAGTCACAGACGACAGTCTGTCTGTGATCTCAGTCACAGACAGACTGAGATCTAAATGAAATGCGAAACATATATTTTACCGTATGAAAATCACTCCTCATTTATCTGCTAACGTTTTAAGGTAAGACAACATTGGATTGAAACCATTCGCAAGGTAATAGCGCTGCCTAAGGGGACTCTCTTGCAAGGATTAACAAGAACCACAACAAGAGGGGACAATTCAATGTCAAAAAGTAATGGGTAAACTGTGCAAGGGGTCAGTGTTAGGCATATAACCCTTCATGTCAAACGTCGACTACCTGAGAGTGGGAGTTTTTACCTAACAGCACTTACCTAAATGTGCATACGAGGAAGTGAGGACTAAATTGTTACGCCCTGCTAACTGGCCTTATAAGACCTATTGCGTTCTATTTGAGCTCTTTCCTGACTTCTGGATTCTTTGTCATATGTGGCTTCCTACGTCACCTTTGTGGATGCTGTAAAATTAATGAAATGAGCTCTATGTTTGCCGGCACAACCGAATCTGTCACCTTGTAAACTCTTCAACGGGAACTTTCTTTTCAACGGAGGATCGAATCCTGAAAGACATTGTTAATAGAATCCTGATCCCCCCCCCCCCCAACACCAGAAGACACTGTTCACCATTTACAACAAGAGCAAAATGACTCGCTCGACACCTAACGAAATGCCTTGAAAGACAAATGAATGTCGTCTATGATACAACGATGTCAATGTAAAGGCAAGACACACACACATCTCTTTCAAGGTGCATGACAATGAATTAACTAAAAGGCTATGTCCGAAACACAATTTCTACACACACACACAGCAAGACCATCACCAGAAATATTAGAGATCACCACAAAAAATCGACAAGCAGAAAGATAATAGATTAGATTAGATATAGACGAAGATTAGATTAGATATAGACGAAGATTAGATTAGATATAGACTACATATCAAACACACTCATCCAATTGTTAACAACTAGCTTACACTTGGCTACATCCACCCATCCTCAGGAACAACACAAGAGGAAAAGGAAGGAAAGGAAAACAAAAAGGACAGGGAAACAAAATGGAAAGGAAAACAGAAAACGAGAAGGCTTTTATTTTGCTGTGAATGTACTGAGTTAATTGGAAACGATCCAGTTCTGGGTTGGGGTAAATGCTAATGCAAATTTTCTTTGTATACGGGGGAAGAGGAAGACGGTCAGCTGAGGCAAAGAAAGAGGCAGAAGACCCTACAAAAAAGGAAGATGAGAAAAAGGAAAAGAAGTCAAGAAAGAGGAGAGGTGAAGAATTTGAGGATTTCTTCTTCTATTAATCAAGAAGAGCAAAAACACCAACTATCCACATTTTTCCTATCCATTTATCCTCATTTTTCCAACACCTCCGCTCTCCTATTCCTTTAATTAAACTGTTTCCTCCTTACTTCTCTCCAGCTTTCTCTTCCATTCCCCTCTCTTTCTATCTCCTCTCCCTCCCTTCCCCTCACGTCCCCTCCCCCAACCCTTCTCACACTACCGACAAACTTTCGCTCCCTGACAGTGGAAGCAGATGAAAAAGACTTGATTGATTTTCATTCTCTCAGTTAATTGTGGGTGAGGCAATTACCTCCCCTCCCGTGGGACCTGAGGGGAAAGAGGAGGAGGAGAAGGGGGGGGGGGGGGGGGGGGGGTAGGAAGGGGAGGGGGAGGGGGGGGGGTTTAAGGAAGGCGGGTGATGGGAGATTTTTCTCCAACTTTGGAGAGGAATTCATTGTGGGGGTTGAAAAAAGATTTTTGATTCTGTGTCTCATTTTTGTTTATTTCTTGGAAAGGGAAGGAGGAGATAGAGACGGAGGAACAGTGAGAGAGAGAGAGAGAGGAAGATTACATAAAAATCTATGGACTAAGCTACTGATTTTTGACAAATGTTTGTTTGTTTGTTCTTCTGTGACCCATATCTCATGTTTATGTGTGTCCCATGTATTTTTTTTCTCTCTCTCTCTCTCTCTCTCTCTCTCTCTCTCTCTCTCTCTCTCTCTCTCTCTCTCTCTCTCTCTCTCTCTCTCTCTCTCTCTCTCTCTCACTCTCCTCTCACTCTCTCTCTCTCTCTCTCTCTCTCTCTCTCTCTCTCTCTCTCTCTCTCTCTCTCTCTCTCTCTCGCAACAGTGCCAGAAGCACACAGACAGAAGGAAGATCTTCACTACCTAATCTTATGAGCCTTAAGAGCCAGCAAGCACTCCCCCCTCCATCTCTCCTCTCCTCTGCTTGTTCCCCAGCCCACTTACGCCCATATACACGTCTTCCCACGCCCAAACCCTCACACACACGCCCATATATAGGTCCTCACACCCCCATCCACGTCCGCACGCCCCCACCCACACCAAAACATACCCACTCGTAATTCTGGCTTGGGCATCGTACCCATACATAATTCAAAGTTTTTTTTTTCGTATAATGGGATAACTGTTCGCCATATGTGACGCACATGTATAAAAGGATAGAGGATAAGTGTGTGTGTGTGTGTTTGGGTTCTATTCGTGCTATACTTACCGGGATTTACTCACTTGGGTATACTCACCGGCATGTACTTATCTACCTTTTCTCATCTAGCGTTACTCATCCAGCAATACTCACCTACTATTATTTACCAGAATACACATGAGTACTCACTTAATTGTTCATAGACTAGATGTACTCACTTGATAGCACTTACCTAGAGAGGAAAACAACTGGAGTCAAGATTATTATTTTTCTTTTTAATTTCTTTATAAAAATATAAAAACATAATGCACACAACATATTATATATATATAATATATATATATATATATATATATATATATATATATATATATATATATATATATATATATATATATATATATATATATATATATATATATATATATATATATATATATATAATATAATGCACAAGTACCCTGGGCTTGGAAGATGAAAATAGCAGCCAAATGGCATTCGTCCACTACTCCATCACTCTCCTATCAGCTTACCCAAGATGAATAAATGCATAGAGAAAAAACGTGGGCTGGAATGTACAGTCAATCTGAGTACGAAATGGGTGGGGTGGAGGGGTGGATTGGTGGGTGGAGCAGAGATGGCGGATTTATAGAATGAAGGTGGAAGGTGCACGTTGGAGTGGAGTGCAAG